>JAUUDY010140865.1:0-13619 GCA_032361765.1 Panulirus inflatus
CCCGAATCAGCCACCAGCGCTGTATCATCAGCGAACAACTGACTCACTTCCCAAGCTCTCTCATCCACAACAGACTGTATACTTGCCCCTGTCTCCAAAACTCTTGCATTCACCTCCCTAACAACCCCATCCATAAACAAATTAAACAACATACATACCTATATCCAAGAATGTCCTGTGGTTAGAGCAATATGGTCTCCTGAAGAATCTTTTTTCAGCATGGCAATCACTCCAGTAAATATGAATGTAAAGCAATTCTCAATCATTAAGTGAAATTTTTGCATAATCAATTTGCCATCAAAGAAATGTAGTGGCTGCACTAGGATTAAAGTTATGATACAATGCACTGTGATATAAGTGCAATGCTCCACTATCCATCCTGAAGGTCCAGATAAACAGATAAGTGGTATTACAACAAGCTGTACATATATAAAAGATTCAGAATAAAAGATCTGTGAAAGCAAATGCTAATGATTTCAACCCAAATGTCTGCCTGTTTAGAGCTAAACATGGACAAATTAAAATGTTTTCTGGTGAAACACTGAAAAAAAATCAAGACTGCCAAGCTAACACTGGTAAAGAATCAGGATGTTGAGAATACACACACCTGATGTTTTCCCTCTAAAGCTAATCAAACTCCATTTCAAGTATTAATACATCTCAACTTACTGTTAACAGAAATGAAATAATCAAAATGACGATGATGTTTTGAGTACAATTTTACAGGAAGCTCAACTTTGTCTCACAACATATCACAATTGTAGACAATTGAGGGGCTTTTTTTCCTGGTAGCTGAGATAGCTGAGGCCCTAATCAAGGCCATCCCATTAATGCTATATATATACCCTAGCCTGAGCCAGGTACCCATTTTATCAACCAACCCCTAGGGGCGGATGAATAGCTGGATTGACTGTGGACTGACTGCCGCAACCAGGATTCAAATGTATGAGCTCGACCCTGGATGGCTTGTGAATGTGTCACAGTCAGGAATGCTAACCGCTACACCAAACTTTATTTTCTGAAAATCCTCCCATCTTACTTAATTCAACTTATGATGCAGCTCAGATACAACACAGAATTTCTTGTTGCAATAACCTAATATGACAAATATAAATCATTTAAAACATCCTGCAACATCTTCAAATACTTCAATCAAATCATATACCATATATTAGACTGATGATCAATTATTTTCAATCACAATTACTTCTGTCTTAATGAAGTAGCACTAGATACAAACAAAAAATTCATTATGCAGCTGTTATGTGCATTAAATGTCCTGAAAGTAGAGCTTGATGATTCATACCAAACCTAAATGTCAATCTGCATTCAAAAGATAATCATGCCCTCAGCTTGAGGTTATATATTTTACACGCCAAAACCCATCCAAAATCTATTTTACACCATTATTTTTTCTACATCAGAGGCACCACACACAAAAGTCCACATCAAGGCTGGGCTTTAAATGAAATTCAGAAAGGATGATGGAAGAAAAACATAAGGAGAAGTATAAACGAATTTTGGAGGAAGCGAAAAACTTGTTTTTCAGAATTTGCAGGTCATAGTTACTGGAAAGGTCAAGAGAAGGTAGAGAGTTCCACAACTTCAAGGAGTAGGCAAAGAAACAGTTATCAAAATGATCTACTCCCTAAGTTGCCAACATATGCACAGTAATCATGCAATGTAGTAGCCTGCTGAGTATTGCATGGTCTAGCTAGTGGTGGGAGCACACAAGAAGCCAGCTCTTGTGAGCAAAAACGAGAACTATCATTGTGGCGTAAGGCTACTAGGTCAAGTTTCAAAGTTAGCCTGAAAGAGTTTATGAGATGAATCCCTTTTGACTCAAATCTGTCAAGTAAGGATCCAGAGCTAGAACCACCCCAGATGTAAGAGCAGTATTCTGTACAATAACAAATCAATCCTTTGTATAAACAGAGCAACTGTCCAGAGGAAAAGAAATTTCAAAATCTAAATAGGACCCCAGTTTCTTAGAGGCAGATCTAGCTATTTCCGTAATGTGGGGTTTCCAAGAAAGAGTGGATATTACAGTAATAGCACATATATTCATTAAGTTAAGAGGTGGAATCTGAGAACTGTCAAAGGAGAGATGACAGTTGTGAGGAGTTTTTGATACAGAGATGGGTAGAAACTGGGTCTTGGAGGTATTATACTTAACTAGGTTTTGTTTATCCCACCAAGATATCCACTCCAAGTCTGAGTTTACTGAGTAAATCTTGTCAAAAAGAGATACAGAAAGAATGAGAAGAGGGATCAGAACTGAAGGATGTAGATATGTGCAGTGTTGAGTCATAACTGTATGAGTGCACTTGGCTAGTTGTGGAAGAGAGTTACTCATAAAAAAGAGAAAAAGTGTAGGGGCAGTACAGAACCTTGAGGGACATCACTGCCGATGCAGAAAGAAGGGAAGGCTCATCCACCTGCAGTCACTTTAATAATATTCCATTCCAAAAAAGATATGTGGATTTATAACCAACTAGGTAACTAATTAAACTTTGATGTTACGTATGTTTAATATGGAAATGTGCACATTCTCTAATTCTAAGCTACAATTCACACAAAAATGTAAAAAATACCTGTAGTAATATGAAACATACCTGGCCGCCACTCTTGCCTCTACCATACTGTCGTCCTTCAATGAAGCCAGCATCCCAGTCTGTTCTTACTATACGATCGTCTAACCGAGTGCCATTGATGTAGCGCATACACGTCTCAGAGTCCTCTCTAATAATAAAGGAAACATGTTCTATAATGCAATAGTACATCCATCCCATTATTTCTATCTTTTCTATTAATGGTCCTTGCAATTTCCATCCATTAAAACACATACCTACAGCACAGCATAATAATTGCATAATTCCTTTTTTTTTTCAATTCCATCACTGCCCAAACAGGACCTTCTTCCCCTGATCAATCCCAAGATTCACTTAAAACTCCCACACTTCCATCTGCTGCCAAGTCCACTTCCAGGTTTCTAACACACTCAACTTCCTCCAGGTTCTCTCCATTCACATCTACACTCACACCAACATGTCTCTCACCCCTAATAAGCCTCTTTACTTTACCTAATTGACATAAACCCCAAACGCAGACACCTACTTCCTCAGTTTCTTGCTTGAGTCTACCACCAGGGGTGTATCATCCGTAAACAGTAACAGACTCAACTCCTATTCCCCCCAATTCCCTACATACCCCACCCCAAACTCTCTCTCCTACAAACATTTATGTCCCTCATCACTCTCAATTAACAGCCATGGTGACATACACCCTTGATGCAGAGCCACTTTCAAATGGAACCACTCATCCTCTTCCCTTTCAACCCACACACATATCTAAATCTCTCATTGAAAATTCCACCCTCCTTTCCATATTCCTCCTAAATATTCACATCTTTCATATGGCACGTCTACTAACCCAGCATGTACTTTCTCCTGATCCATAAAAGCCACATACAATTTCCTCTCTTTCTATAGGTACATTTCGTGCAAATTCTTCAGAGAAACATCAGATCCAAACATGTAACACTTCTAAAGCCACATTCCTTCTCCCCAACCTGATGTTCTGTACCCACAATCACCACTCTCACCTAACTTACCATGTATAATCAATGGCTTCATATCTCTACTGTTCCAGCACTCACTTTCAACCCCTAATATTCAACTATAAAAAATAGCAACTAAAAAAGAAGTGAAATAGTATGGCACATAAATCAATTGCTATTGAAAGAAACAAAGCAAATGCAAATGCAGATACTAGAAATTGAAGGGTAAGGAGTGGGTTATGGCATTCCCAATGAACAGAGACAAAATATGTATGAACGAGCAAAGACTAGCACTAAGCAATATTTCTCAAGATAACAACGAATGGGAGAAGATAATTCTAGCGGACAGCAAAAATAGTATAACAAGCACTACTATACACAAAATAAGCATACAACAGCAGTAAAACATGTTTATGATGGTTTTGGAAACAACTGCATGAGTGCCTTGTAATGAACTACACTAAATGGCCTACAACTGAATAAATGATAAGCATATTAGTTTCAACTGTTACCATCACATTTACAAACCTGGTGAAATACTCTACAAAACAGAAGCCACAAGGAGTCTTCTTAAACTTGTCAAGCCCCATAATAATACGCTTAACATCTCCTGCACGTCCAAACAATTCATAGAGCTGCTCTTCAGTGGTGTAAAAGGAAAGATTGCCAACATACAATGTACTAGTTAGTCGTAAAAGACGTTCCTGGTCTGCCCTGGAACCCTGTAGGAAGAAAATACTTTTTATAGTTCCTTCAGCCTCTAAAGAATTGAGCATGATGATTACAGTATTCATTGTAAATAATGGATCTAAAAACTCTTATACATCTGAAGATGATGTTTAGTGATGCATATCCAGCAGACATTAGTGGAATAAAACAAAATTTGATTACCTTTGGACAATTTCTTTTTTGCCGTTCTCATTAAAAATTGGATGTCAAAAGAACTCCATTCCATCTACATTAATTAAGGTATATTAGGTTCGACTTCATAGGTTGGTACTGTGTTTCTTTCCTAAAATCACAAATGGTGATTTATCTATTTACCCTTGCTTGAAACTCACTCTGGGTGTTGGAGTGATTTGTTTTGCAGTGCTTTACAGGAAATATAATACGACTAGCTGAATATGATTCAAAGCAATATACTTTATTCTGATATTAGATATTGGTAAAGTAAGGGTTATGACTAACAAGGAAAATTAATGTTAAAGTTCATGAACCACTCAAAAAAACAGAAGAACCTTCCAAAATTTCATATGACCACTCTAGCAGCTGACATTTATCGTCACATTAAAAATTCTAGTCAAAACATACCAATCACTCTCATGACTGCCCTTTGTGTAACTACTAATGAATGTCAATAAATAAACAGGTGACAGATCAAGCAGACACTCACAACAATGCCCAACCTCCACACATGCAAACATTCCATGTCATCACCAACTGATGATCCTTCTAATATTAGAATATTTAAACTACACTGGGAAGCTGAATTTTTCAATTGTCTCTGCTGATTTTTAAATATTTTTTTCCTACATCTACATTAATAAAAAAAAAAAACAACATTTTCATTGATGTAACCCTCACTACTACAGCCATATTTCTTACCATTCAATTAGAAGTAATAATCCAATTCATCATCCTCTGCAACTGGTAATGTATTTTCAAAAGCCTACATCTACACCAACACTACAGAACAAAATCACCCAGTATTTGAAGTTGGTTTTAATGAGATGGTAACTGATTAATCACCATATATGTGGGGTGATTAAATCTACCCCTAACCATTCTCTTAACTGATCACTGTAAGCAGAACAGAGTTCTAGAACATATAAAACAACTAGCTAGTGTCCTAACTTTTGTCCAAGATTATAAAATAAAAACTGACATTAATCAAATAAGGAGAAAATGTCTACATAGCATCACACAGATATCTATCAGGTTTGAATACTGAATGATTCTGTAATGCTAGTGTGGTGCTCAGGATACAATAATGCTTGTACAGTCCATTAAAGTACTCACACGAAACCAATGGATGGTGCCATGCATCATGTAAGTACGACTTGATTGTAATGTTTCAAATAAATAGCTACCGTGAGTTCAGATGTCTACAAATCTATTAGATTCTGACCTTTTATTGTGCTAATCTGCTCCTTGACATGTATGAAAAATTATTAATTGTGCTAATCACTGTCACATTATTCAATTCAGTCTCTCTGCACCAACAGTAACATGAACAGGAAGGATATCTACAACATCCCAAAGCAATATCCTGCAAAACTTATACTTCACAAAAGATCCTTTGCAAATGGATGTCCTGCAGATAGCAGCTAAAACTATTCACATGGCACTTTGTTCAGAATCTACAGATTCTGGGTTTGTAATTAAATCAAAAAGCTGAACAAAGTTCTTTACAATCTGGACACAGCACCAGATGGATATTTGCTTTCAGCTAACTTCAGGACAGTCATTTGCAAATAGCTTACAAAGTATAAGGTCCAGTAAGAATCATTTTGGGATGCCATGGGAATCATTTTCGTTTGTAGGCTAGTTGATGGACTTTGGTGAAATCGTACCAATCCATTCCTCGCAGTCTTGTAGGCTTCTGAACACACACATCATGTATGGTAAAATACTATTAAGTGATAAAATACACTATCATGCATAGTGCTATACAACGGCCATCTCCAATAACAAGGGCAATCAGCCATTACTAAGTGCCACATAGCCTCTGTAGCTTACAAACAGACAAGTTATCTTTTACCTATTCAACTATCTTACCATACTTCATCACTTTACACCAAATATTCTCTCTCCTCATAATTCTCCTTGCTATCAAGTTATATTTTACCTTCAAAAAAATATCACTAGTGGTGAAAACCCCACCATTATACCATTACTGTTAATGTAAACAACGATTCCAGAGGAGGAGAAGAAAGTACCCAAAGCTAAAAGATCCATAACCTCTTAGTTACAACTCCATATCATGTTCTACTATTGCTGACTTCACTAAACACTTTATTACTGTAGGACAGAATCGTTCAATACTAGAAGCTCATATGGACACGGAGATAAACTATTAAATTACCAAGTGAAGAACGGTCCCAATTTGGTTTACAACTGAACCTCAAGAGTCAGTTCCAATGCTGAGCTATAACATCGAAATGTTGTACTGTGGTCCTCAACAATTCAAGGTTGTTTGGTTGATACCATTATAAGAAAAGTTACATCGCATGACGCACTACCGATGATACAAATGTTAAGTGTGAAAGCTTTCCTTAAAGCGGAAAAGCATGACAGAAAAATAAATGTTTTCCTCAAACATCAACTTCCCCTCAAGCTGTCTACCCCATCTCCGAGCTCAAAGACATGATTACTTTTCAACTCGTTATTCTGGTACACCAAGGTTATCTCTACTAACCTTAAAGTGCTGGTCCCTGTAAGAGCTGAGCTCTACACTTGCAGTCATAATTACAGTCGTTCACCACAGCCGAGGTCTGCCACCAGGAGACAACGTTTGTTTACCTCCACACACATTCTAGAATTGTTACTCCAGGGGAGCAACTACGTCAAAATTTAAAAAGGAGTGAAACTCTGAACAGATTTATGTATTAGAGTGTGTAATGGCTATAGTGCTGCCCTCTAGAAATACGAGAGAGAGAGAGAGAAAATGGAAGATTTGACGGTAACTGTTCTAATATAGAATGCTTCCATTCTCCACTCTCATGCATAACTTTTAATGTGTTTTCTAATGATTATAAGTGTGTCTCAGTGTTCATCTTTATATCATCGAGCATTAGTTAATGATAAAGAGTAAAGTACGATGATAAGAATGGCATTTACTGTT
This sequence comes from Panulirus inflatus, assembly GCA_032361765.1. Classification (NCBI taxonomy): domain Eukaryota; kingdom Metazoa; phylum Arthropoda; class Malacostraca; order Decapoda; family Palinuridae; genus Panulirus; species Panulirus inflatus. The sequence goes on from JAUUDY010140865.1 coordinate 7,404, forward strand.
GTATCTCATTTTTTCCCAATGTTTATTTTGTATATATTTGACTTCAAAAACCTTTCAAAATACAAGAAAAGAAAAATCATGTATGACGTGTATGTCTCTGGTGCATGTTGAATGGTCATGCAATGCTTTACATCTACGTCATCCATAAACCCGAGGACTGATGTGCATAGCAACTGTTTGAGCACGACCAGACGACCAATGTATACGAGTCGTGTTTATGGTGTCATGTTCAACCTAACCAAGAGTATATGTACACCACGGGCTGGAATCAGACCATTAGAGCGAGTTCGGCTACCTAGGGAGGTTAAAATAGTCACTATTCACCCAGTATTTTGTGCAATAACCCAACCTTAGCCCGTTGTGAGCAAAATATCTGGAGAGTATGTACATATACCCCTCATTCAACCCTTGTTCGAATTCTCTTTTGTTTCTTCATCTGTTGCATTTCGTGAAATTGATACAATCAACGACAGAACATGAAGGTTTGCGCCAGTCTATTCATTTACAGAAATATCAGTATTAAAACAGTAGGAACAGTAGGTGCAAATCTGATAGTGTTTGTATAGTTTGGAAAACAGAAGACACACCAGTTAATGTCTCTCCTCTTTTTGATAAATTCAATCAAACCTTGTTTGTAGTAAAAACCTTTATTAAAGTGGCGTATAACAATTATATATATACTTATATATATCAATATTCGATAAACAAGTTCAGTTACTTAATATACATCCCAACAAAAGCCTCCTCATGTTTTAAAAAACCTTGCATATCACAGAAAATAATCCATAAGACAGTAAAACATCTTCTGTATAGGTAAATATACACACACACCCCGATGAGGTCTGGTCATAGGTTTTTACACTCTCACTGTACACCGAAGAGATCAAGTGCTGCTCGTCAAGGCCTATTGACAATGCTGCAACTTTCAACATGGAATGCTTAGTATGTCACCCAAGTGCATGAGAATCCTGAGTCACTTTAATGTCTTGAGAACGTTGAGTGTATCATGTAAGTGAATGACGAAAGTTTAAGGCAGTCTTGAAAGTGTAGGAGCCCTGTAAAAGGCGTCCTGGATTACATAAAATGTATTCAAAATGACAGTATTATGTATCAAGGATAAATAATCATCACAATATGCACACCAGCGATCCCTAACGATATTATCACATATATAGGAAAATAAGCGACGATTTGCTGTAGAGCACAAAAGGTGAGGAAAGGCGTAGACGCCTGGACGATAGTTACTATACTGAGAGGAATCTTTGTGGTTAACTACATCAGAATGATCTCACGTCACAATCTACAATACCGCTGGTTAACATGCAACGCCCACCCAGCTCCTGGGAGGACATCCTTGCATTTGGAGAGCCATGTGTTGGAACCAGTGGAATCGTCGTTATTCACAAATATATACGATCTTCATAAGATTGGCCCACAACCCCAGGCGGGGGATGTCTACGAGCCGTCTACACTGAGTGGTCGTCGACGAAGGCCGGGTTGTCGTGTGAGGTGGGCTGCTGCTGCTGCTGCTGTTGTTGTTGTTGGCTCTGCTGCTCTACCTCCTCAGCCTTGGTGTCTTTCTTCTCCTCCTCGGTGGCCGGTTCATCATTGTAGTACTTTCGTAGCAGCAGTACGAAGATGATGATGTTGGCAGCCATTAGCCCTGCGTAAAGGAAGGCCTCGTGTGAGGCTCGGTGGTCGAAGGCCCCGATAACAGTGTTGAGGCTGGTCAGGCCGGCGAAGAGCCAGAGGCCGACCGTGATGGTGAAGAGGTTGGCCGCCTGCAGGAAGGACTTCATGGCCATGGGCGCCTGGGAGTACGCAAAGTCCATACTAGACACCGAGAAGAGGACCTCGCCGATGGTGATGAGCAGGTACTGTGGGAAGAGCCAGAGCATGTGCACGTTAGCTGGACGGGTGACGGGAAAGAGGTAGAGGTCTGTGTTGATGATGACTACGTCGTACACGCCATCTTGATAGATCGGGGCGTCTCCTAACTCGTCCTCTGCCACCAGCACTACGTACTCTTTAGGACTCAGACGCTTGAACTCTGTCTTGCCCTCGACCACTTCGAAGTATTCCTCCAGGGTATCGAACTTGAGTGTCACATTGGACACATCTCCACCTGGCACCAAGACTCGCACCTGTAGCGAAAGATAAGAGCTGTCGTCAGTGTATCATAATCTAATATGGCCCAAGGTCTAGCACTTCACCAAGTGGCCGTCTACTAGTACTAGTGAGAGTTACAATCTCTCTTCAACATCCAGTTATTCCAACATTCATCTAAACGCTAACTACCTGCCACTTATTTTGTTTATAACCTTACAAAATAGGACTATAAATGAATAATTTTTTCTCATGATTTCGAAAACTACTTTTCTAGGGTAAATGGCAATCAAGTGGGGTTGAATATCCTGCCCTATCATATCATCCTTTTCTAACAAGAAGGAAAGAAACTTGAGTGTGGCAAGGGGACGTGAGTTAGTGTAAAAAAAAAAAAAAAAAAAAATTCTGTCCAACTTCCACGGGTTGTGATGGGACCATCGCAACTCACCTTGGCTTCTGCGTCTTCATCTTTGATGTACTCGAGTGTGGGTGGTAGGAGAAAGGCGCCCTCTGGAGTGATGAGGAAGGTCGTCTCATGACCGCCCAGTGTGGAGACCCTCACCTTGCTCATGTCCACCGTGAGGCAGGGGCCCGTCACCTGCACCTCCACCTCCTCACCTGTGACGGTGAAGCTGGGCAGAGCCACCTGGCCTCCATTCTCCACCTTCACCTGTTCTGCAGTAACCTGAGGGATCTGGACGGTGACCTGGCAGGGGAGGGCGTTGTAGACGTGGAGGCGCGCTTGGCTGGCTGGAATGAACGTCTGCTCCACTTGCATGTTGACGAAAGCGTACAGCACGAAGGAGCACATAGCAAAGCACATACCCGTGATCATCCGGGTGGTGGTCTTCTTGAGGATGCCGAAGTGGTCGCACAGTGGGTAGATCACCAGGTCGAAAAGCGGGATGAGCGTCAGGATAAGGAATGGGTTGACGGTCGACGACATCTCCGGCGGGATGCGGTAGCTGCCGACAAGGCCATCCAGACGCTTAGCCTGGAAGATCATGCCAGTTGAGGTCTGGTAGAAGAGCGCCCAGAAGAGCGGGTAAGTGCAGAACAACAAGAGGACGCGCAATGTCACTTTCACATCCTTCAGAAGCTGAGCGTCGAACTGATCGTCCGCACGGTCTAGCCAGTGGTCCACGGGCTTGCGGTCGGATCGGCACGCCTTTCGAATGGCGTGGTAGATGCAGCGGAAGGAATTGATCAGCATGGCGTCTGGGGGCGCCTCCACGTACCGTGACCGACCTATCAACACAAAACACCACTATGAGTGAACAACCTTCCCAAGACCTTGATGGTTGGTCTAGACAAGAAATTAGGTTCAGTTAAGAAACAGGTAAAACTGGCTTAGTAGAAGACGAATTGGGACGATTGACTGGCCGAGCTAAAAGAACGTTAACATAGAAGAAATCAAACCCAAATTGGGAAAATATATGACTAACGCAGACTGTGTGAAAATAGGAGCTGCCTCGTATGGGTTAGAGGGCACCTCTGCAGTTCCTTACGTCCTAAGAACACTGGGGTCAAGTCAGCATCGTACGATTAATCTGGAAGGATTCCTAGACTCTGGAAAAATAAAAAAAGCCTCTTCCCGTTTGCTCTTAAACACTAAAGGTCACCAAATATAAAGGGTTATGATAGATGGAGTTATTAACCAATCTACATTTATAGAAATGACCCTCACCACAATACAGTACTTGACGCTGGGGGTTACCGAAGGGAGAAGAAAGGAAACCCATCTTCACCCAGAAGTGATTTTAGGATACGATAAACATCTGAAAGATTACGAAAGTCTACCCGAGCTGAAAAGACGACTCCATCAAACATGCGGTCGACAAGAATTGATCATAGGCTACCAGAAGGTTCTTACAGGCCCCTGGAATATACCAAGAACTGCTCGAGGGTGACTATTAGGTTAGGTAGAGAGAGACAGGGCTAACCAGGTGGGTATCCCTAGTCTTCACAAGTACCAGAGGCTACCAGAAATGACCTAAGGTTACCAGAAACGACCAAGAGGTTATCATAAGACGAATGCCTGCAGCAGCAGGTTATAAGACGCTCTCACCTGCAGCAAAGACGACAGTGGAGACGACCATGGAACCGACCAGGATGATGTAGGGGAGGAAGTAGCAGTCGTCGCCGAAGCATTGGACGCTGCTCCTGAGCTGTGCCGTCATGAACATGCCCAAGAACGCCCCGGCGTTGATCATCCAGTAGAAGGCGTAGAAGAACCTGCAGCAGGAGAGGGTGTAGCAGAATAAGATTACCCACTTGAACATGTCTTCAACACGATTGTACGACCTTTGCTCTCACCGGTACAACCATCGACCTTTAAAGGTCACCCTGATACTTAATTGTCAGGTTCAAACACCAGGTCACCATAGCCAAGGGGTCGTCCCATCGTGTTCAAAGTCATATGGTCGTGCTCAAGAGACTTATTTTTGCGGCTTTGTATATATTTATGCTCAAGGTAGCGAGTCTATCCCTTCAGAAATAAGGCATCAAAAGCCTAGTACATTCCTCACGCCACTTCGCCACATCTCAACCCTCTTGCTACCTATGGGGGCTTGGGAAGCCTACAAAATGTTGAAAGTAAAAAGGTTTAATCCATGTCTATTTAGGTACTTATTTCTTTGACTCGTTCTTCATCCTTTACTAGTTCCTTCTGGTAACCTTCCTCACCTTTCCTGTTGGTGGCGCTGCTCAGGGATCTTGAACTGGTCGGCTCCCAGCGAAGAATACGCGGCTTTCATTAACCCAGCGCATAGGCCTAGGACCAGGAGGCCTAAAATGCCGGTGAACTTGGCGGCCGTGATGGTAGCCATGATAGGCGTCAGGGAGGAGAGCAAGTAGATGGCAGCACCCACAGTGTACCCACAACACATGAAGAACACCGTCCGAGTCTGCAAGTGGTAAAATGTATTGTCACATGCCATTTATACACCTGCCCTGGTATTGTAGCCCTACACCTGCCCTGGTAGTGTAGCCCTACACCTGCCCTGGTAGTGTAGCCGTACACCTGCCCTGGTAGTGTAGCACTTTACACTCACTTTGCCAAGGTAGGTATCCGCCAGCGCGGCCCCGGCTATGGGAGCGAGGTATATAAGCCCTTCCATCACGGCTTTAGTGGTCTTGGCGGAGGCGGAGGTGAAGCCCAGCATCCGCTGCATGTAGAGGACGGCGCCGCCGAAGAGCCCGTAGTAGACGAAGCGCTCGAGGAGGTAGCCCGTCAAGATGAAAAAGATTCCTCGTGGATACCGCAGCTTCTCGGTACCCGAAGCCATCTTGGAAAACTTTGATCTGGAAAGGGGTGACATAGTCAGTTTTCTTGTTACTTCTGGGGGAAATATATTTCATGGGAAGTTTAAACAGTGTTTCATATATGAATGGATAATTTTGCGTTCCTGTAATGACCACGAAAACTTAGAAGAATCGATAGGTTTTACGAAATGACATTCCCAGTCAGACCCGTTGCACTGAGTAATACACAAAACATCAAAATACAAGTTTATATTGGGATATAACACTGTAGAGTTTGATAGCAAGTAAACAAAATGCTGTATATTAAGTCATCCAGTTTCCCTTTCCCTACTGTAAATTATTTTTCACAATCCGTCTCATAAAAGTTCGTTCACATTTACAAGTGTATCCTTAGTTCTTGTGGAAGCTGCATTGTAGTCGGGAATAAATGCAAGTCAGTGGCTGCCCACACTTTCCCCTGACAATACATTACTGCCTGGAGCCTGTTTCATTGCTAACCAGGTATTATGTACAGCGGAATTAAATTGCGCTGCGCGGTCATGCATACAAAAGCCTGCACGCGCAAGCGCATGGCACAGTCGCTGAAGACAGAAAGTTTATTGGTTTATCTTCCATGTTTTAAGGATAACACGGCACACATGCCATATATATAGTAATAAAGCTTGCCTGAAGCAGTCTCCACGAGTGTGCACACACGAACACACTCACATCACATGGTCATAATTCTCTTGGTTATTATAATTACCCATTAATACTACTGTACAAGGAGGGATTTTATTGTCACTCGTGGGGCCCCATCTCTTGAATGTTCTCTTCTGTCATACAATATCTTAAATTTGTAGCACC
>JAUUDY010140976.1:0-22719 GCA_032361765.1 Panulirus inflatus
CTAAACATACAGAATAACTCACTGTCATAATGATTTACAAAAATACACACACTGTGACAGACTCTCTGTCATAGTCATAAGACACAGAGATTTCAAAACATAACCTGAGTGACTAACTGTCATAGCCATAAGACATAGCGATTCAAATACATACACTGAGTGAATGACTGTCATACCCATATGATATAGCGATTTGAAAACATACAAAGTGAATCACTGTCATAGACATAAGGCATAGTCATTTACAAACATACACTGAGTGACTCACTGTCATAACCAAAATAAATACCGATTTACAAAAATACAGAGTAACTCACTGTCATAGCCGTAAGACATACTGATTTACAAACATACACTAAGTGACTCATTGTTATAGCCATGAAATATAGTCAATTAAAAACATACACAGAGTGACTCACTACCATACCCATAAGAAAAAGTGATTTACAAACATACACCGAGTGCCTTCTGTCATAGCCATAACACATAGCTATAATACATGGTGATTTAAAAACACACTAAGTGACTCACTGTCATACCCATAAGACATAGCGATTTTAAATCATACAAAGTAGATCACTGTCAAAGACATCAGGCATAGTCATTTACAAACATACACTGAGTGACTCACTGTCATAGCCATAAGACATACCGATTTACAAACATACACTAAGTGACTCATTGTTATAGCCATGTAATATAGTCAGTTACAAACATGCGCAGAGTGACTCACTACCATACCCATAAGGCATAGTGATTTAAAAACATACAGTGAGTGTCTTCTGTCATAGCCATAACAAATAGTAATTTACAAACATACGCTGAGTGACTCATTAACATAGAAATAACACATAGTGATTTAAAACATAAACTGAGTGACTCACTGTGATAGCCACAGCATTTACTGATTTACAAGCATAGACTGATTGACTCACCGTCATATCCATAAGACATAGTGATTTAAAAGAATACAATGAGTGACTGAGTGTCACTGACATAAGTAATAGTGATTTACAAGCATAGACTAAGTGACTCACTGTCATAGCCATAGGACATAGTGATTTAAAAACATACGCTGAATGACTTACTGTCATAGCCGTAAGACATGGTGATTTACAAACATACAGAGTAACATACTGTCATAGCAAAAAGACAAAGTGATTTACAAACATACGCTGATTGAATCACTGGCACAGTAATAAGACATATTGATTAACATCCAATGAGTGACTCAGTGTCATGGCCATAAGACATAGTGATTTACAAACATACACTCAGTGACTCACTGTCATAGCCATAAATACAGTGATTTACAAACATACGGTGAATGACTCGCTGTCTTAGCAATATAACAAAGTGATTTACAAACTTACACTGAAGGACTCACTGTCATAGCCATAATACATAGTGAATTACAAACATACACTGAGTGACTAACTGCCAAAGCCATAACACATATTGATTTACAAACATACACTATGTGACTCAGTTTCAAAGCCATAAGACATACCTATTTACAAGCATACAGAGTAACTCACTGCTATAGAAATAAGATATAATGATTCAAAAATATACAGTGACTCTCTGCCATAGCCATAAGACATCCTGATTTACAAACATACACTGAGAAAGAAAAATTGTCATAGCCTTTAGACATAGTGATTTAAAAACCTACAGAGTAAATCACTATCATAGCATTAAGACATAAGGGGTTACAAGCATACACTAAGTGCCTCACTGTAATAGCCAATAGACATAGTAAAATGTCATAGCCAAAAGTCAGTGATTTACAAACATGCACTGAACTATTCACTGTCATAGATATAAGACATAGTGATTTACAAACACACACTATGTGATTCACTGTAATAGCCATAAGACATAGTGATTTAAAAACAAAAAGCAACTCACTATATAGCCATAAGACATAATGAATTACAAGCATTCACTGAGGGAATTACTGCCATAGCCATAAGACAGTGTTTTGCAAACATACACTGAGTGACACATTGTCATAGCCATAAGACATGGTGATTTACAAATATATACTGTGACTCACTGTCATAGCCATAAGACAATGACTTGCAAGAATGAAGAGTAACTAACTGATATATCTAAAAGGCCTACTGATTTACAAACATAGACTGAATGACTCACTGTCATTGCCATAGGACATATTGGTTTACAAATATACAGAATAACTCACTCTCATAACCATAAGACATAGTGATTTACAAATATACACTGAGTGACTCACTGTCATAGACATGAGACATCCTGATTTACAAACATTCACTGAGTAACTCACTTTCATAGTCATAAGACATCAGACATAGTGATTTACAAATATACGGTGAATGATTCGCTGTCATAGATATAAAACATAGTGATTTACAAACATATAGTCTTTGACTCACTGTCATAGCCAAAACACATAGTGATTTACAAACATACACTAAGTGACTCAATGTCATCGACATAAGACATAGTGATTTACAAACATACATTGAATGACTCACTGTCATAGCCATAAGACATAGTGATTTACAAACATACAGAGTAACTCAGTATCATAGCATTAAGACATAATGAATTACAAGTAATACACTGAGTGAATGACTGTCATAGCTATAAGACATAATGTTTTGCAAACATACACTGAGTGACACACTGTCATAGCCATAAAACATTGTGATTTACAAATATACACTGTGTGACTCACTGTCACAGCCATAAGACAGTGATTTACAAACATAAAGTGTAACTCAATGTCATATCCATAAGACATACTAATTTACAATCATAGACTGAGTGACTCACTGTCATTGCCATAAGACATAGTGATTAACAAAAATAAAGAGTATCTCAATGTCAAAAACATAAGATATAGTGATTTACAAATATACACTGAGTGTCTCACTGTCATTGCCATAAGACATACTGATTTACAAACATACACTGAGCGACTCACTGTTATAGCCATAAGACATACTGATTTACAAACATACACTGAGTGGATCACTGTCAATGACATAAGACAAAGAGATTTACAAACACACACTGAGTAACTCACTGTCATGGCCATAAGACATAGTGATTTAGACACAGAGTGACTCAAAGTCATAGCTATAAGACAGTGATTCACAAACATACAGTTAGTGACTCTCTGTCATATACATAAGATTTGGTGATTTACAAACATAACCTGATTGACTAGCTGTCATAGCCATAAGATATAGTGATTAAAAACATACACTAAGGGACTCACTGTCATAGCCATAAGATATAGTGATTTACAAACACACACTGAGTGACTCACTTTCATAGCCATGAGACATAGTGATTTACAAATATGCATAATAAATCACTGTCATGGATATAAGGCATAGTCATTTATAATCATACACTGACTCACTATCATAGCCATAAGATGTACAGATTTTCAAACATACACTGAGTGACTCACTGTTATAGCCATTAAACATAGTCATTTACAAACATACACTTAGTGACTCACTGTCATAGCCATAGGACTTAGTGATTTACATACATACAGTGAGTGACCTTCTGTCATAGCCATAACACATAATAATTTACAAACATATACTGAGTGACTCATTGTCATAGCCATAACACAGTGATTTAAAACATATAATGAGTGACTCATTGTCATAGCCCTAACATATACTGATTTACAAGAATACACTGATTGACTTTCTGTCATAACCATAAGACATAGTGATTTACAAGCTTACACTAAGTGACTCAGTGTCGTTGACATAAGTCAATGTGATATACAAGCATAGACTAAATGACTCACTGTCATAGCCATAGGACATAGTGATTTAAAAACATACTCTGAGTGACTCACTGTCATAGCCATAAAACATAGTGATTTACAATTATACAGAGTAACACACTGACATAGCCAAAAGGCATAGTGATTTACAAACATACACTGAGTGACTCACTGACATAGCCATAAGACATACTGATTAACATCCACTGAATGACTCACTGTCATTGCCATAAGACATAGTGATTTACAAACATACACTCAGTGACTCACTGCCATAACCAAAAGACACAGTAGTTTACAAACATACAGTGAATGATTCGCTGTCATAGCCATACAACATAGTGATTTACAATCATACAATGAAGGACTCAGTCATAGCCATAAGACATAGTGATTTACAAACATACACTGAGTGACTAACTTCCATAGCCATAAGTCATATTGATTTTCAAACATACACTGAGTGACTCACTCTCAAAGCCATAAGACATACTGACTTAAAAACATAGAGTAACTCACGCTCATAGCCATATGACATAACGATTGACAAACATACACTGAATGACTCACTTTCATACACATATAACACAGTGATTTACAAACATACACTGAGTGACTAACTGCCATAGCCATAAGACAAGGCTATTTACAAATATACACTGTGTGACTCACTGTCCTAGCCATAAGACATTGATCTACAACCATAAAGAGTAACTAACGGTCATAGCCATAAGACATACCAATTTACAAACATACACCGAGTGACTCAGTGTCATTGCCATAAGACATAGTGCTTTACAAACGTACACTGAGTGACTCATTGAGAGAGCCATAAGACATAGTGATTTACAAACATATAGTGAGTGACTCACTGTCAAACCCATAACACAGCAATTTACAAACATACACTGAATAACTCACCGTCAGAGCCATAACACATAGTGATTTACAAACATACACTGAGTGACGCGCTGTCATAGCCATAAGATATAGTGATTTAGAAATATACACTGTGTGACTCACTATCATTGCGATAAGACAGTGATTTACAAACATAAAGGGTAATTCACAGCCATAGCCATAAGAGATAGTGATTTACAGACATACACTGAGTGACTCACTGTCATAGTCATAAAACATAGTGATTTAAAAACATACACTGAGTGACTAACTCTTATAGGTTTCAGACATAGGGATTTACAACTATACACTGACTCACTGTCTTATCCATGACATATAATAATTTACAAACATAAACTGAGTGACTCACTGTCAGAGCCAAAAAAACATAGTGATTTACATAGACTGAGTGATTCACTGTCATAGCCATAAGATATAGTGATTTACATATATCCAGTGAGTGACTCGGTGTTAAAGCCATAAGACATATTGATTTACAAACATACACTAAGTGATTCACAGACATAGCCATAAGACATAGATATTTACAAACATACATTGAATGACCCAATGTCATGGCCATAACACATAGTGATGTACAAACATACACAGAGTGACTCACTGTCAGAGCAATAACATATGATGATTTACAAACATACACTGAGTGACTCACTGTCATAGCCATAAGGCATAGTGATTTTCAAACATACACTAAGTAATTCACTTTCATAGCCATAAGACATACTGATTTACAAACATACACTAAATGACTCATTGTCATAGCCATAAGACATAGTGATTTAAAAACATAGAGTAACTCACTATCGTAGCCATAAACATAGGGAATTACAAGCATACACTGAGTGACCTACTATCATAGCCATAAACATAGAGAATTACAAGCATACATTGAGTGACTCACTAGCATAGCTATTAGACATAGTGACTTACAAATATACTGTGAGTGACTCGCTGTCATAGACATGAGACATAATGATCCACAAACATACAGTTAGTGACTTACTGTCATAGCCATAATACATAGTGATCTAAAAACATACAGTGCAAAGATACACTGAGTCAATCACTGACAGCCGTAAGACAAAGAGTTTTGCAAAAAGATATTCAATGACTCACTTTAATAGCCATAAGACATAGTGATTTCCAAACCTACATTGAGTGAGTAACCTTCATAGCCCTAATACATAGTGATTTGCAACCATACACTGACTGATTCACTATCATAGCCATAAGACATAGCGATTTACAAATATACACTGACTGACTCACTGTCAGAACCATAAGACATAGTCATTTACAAACATACACTGATTGACTCACTCTCATAGCCATAAGACTGATTTACAAACATAAAGAGTAACTCACTGTCATACTCATTAGACACTAATTTACAAACATACACTGAGTGACTCACTGTCATTATCATAAGACATAGTGATTTACAAATATGCAGAGTAACTCCCTGTCATAGCCATAAGACATAGTGGTCTACAAAAATACGCTGAACTACTCACTGTCATAGCCATAAGACATTGATTTACAAACATACACTGAGTGACTCACTGTCATAACCATAAGACGTAGTGATTCACAAACATACGGTGAATGACTCGCTGTTTTAGCCATAAGACATAGTGATTTACAAACATACACTAAGTGACTCACTTTCAAAACCTTAAGACAGTGTAAATTGAAAAAAAAAGTAACTCACTATGAAAGCAATGATACATGGTGAATTACAAGCATACACTGAGTGACTCACTGTGGTAACCATAAGACATAGAGATTTACAAACATACCCTGAGAGACTCACGGTCATAGCAATAAGAGATATTGATTTACAAACATACACTAAGTGACTCACTGTCATAACCATAGGATATAGTGATTTACAAACATACAGCAAGTGACTGCCAAAGCCATAAGACAGAGTGATTTCCAAACATACACTGAGTGACTCACTTACTTAAACATAAGACATAGTGATTTACAAACATGCTCTGAGACACTCACTGTCATAGCCATAAGACATACTGATATAAAAATACAGATTGAGTCTCTGTCATAGATATAAGAAATAGGTATTTACAAACATACACTGAGTGATTTACTGTCAAAGCCATAAGAAATAGTGATTTACAAACATACTCTGAGTAACTCAGTCATAGATATAACACGCATCGATTTAAAAACATACACTGAGTGACAAAATGAAACAACCATAACACAATATTGAATCATAAATATACACTAAAACACTCACTGTCATAGCCATAAGACATAGTGTATTTACAAGCATACACTGAATGACTCACTGTCATACACAAAAGACATAGTGATTTACAAACATACAATGATTGACTTACTCTCATACACATAAGATTTTGTGATTTACAAATACACACTGAATGACTCACTGTCACTTCCATAAGAAATAGTGATTTACGAACATACAGGGTAACTCAATAGAATAGCCATAAGTTATTGATTGACAAACATACGCTAAGTAGGTCACTGTAATACATACAGTTTGTGACATACTGATTTACAAATATGCACTGAGAGATTCACTGTCATAGCCATAAGACAGTGAGTTGAAACATACAGTGACTGACTCACTGTCAGAGCCATAGCATACACTGATTTACTCACTGTCTTAGCCATAAGAAAGTGATTTACAAGCATACACTGAGTGACTCACTATCATAGCCATAAGGCATATTGATTTACAAGCATATACTGCTTGCCCCACTGTCATAGCCAAAAGACATAGTGATTTATTGCATACACTAAGTGACTCATTGCCATAGCCTTCGGATATAGTGATTTACAAACATTCGCTTAGTGGATCACTGTCATAGCCATAAGACATAGTGATCTACAAACATACAGTGATTGATTCGCTGCCATAGCCATAAGAAACAGTGATTTAGAAACATGCACTGAGTGACTTACTGTCAGTGTCATATGATGTACTTATTTACAAACATATTTTGAGTAACTCACTGTCATAGCCATCACACACAGCGATGTACAAACATACACAGAGTAATTCACTGTCATAGTCATAACACATAGTGATTGACAACAATGTACTGATTAACTCGCTGTCATAGGCATAATAGATGGTGATTTACAAATATACACTGTTCGACTCACTGGCATAGCCATAAGACAGTAATTTACGAATATAAACAGTAACTCACAGTCATAGCCATAAAGCATAGTGATTTAAAAACATACACTGAGTGACTCACTATGACAGCCTTCAGTCATAGGAATTTACAAACATACACTGAGTGGTTAAATGTCGTAGGCATAACACAGTGATCTACAAACATAGACTGAGTGACTAACTATCTTAGGCGTAAGACATAGTGATTTACAAACAAAGACTAAGTGACTCACTGTCATAGCGATAAGACATGGTAATTTACATATATACACCGTGTAACTCACTTTTATAGCCACAAGACAGTGATTCAAAAACATAAAGAGTATCTCACACTCATGGCCATAAGACAGAGTAGTTTACTATCAAACACTGAGCGTCTCACTGTCATATCCATAAGTCATTGTGATTTACAAACATCCACTGAGTGACTATCATAGCCTTAAGACAGTAATTTACAAACATACACTGAGTGATTCTATATCATAGACCTAAGTTATAGTGATTTAAAAACATACATTGAATTACTCTGTGTCATAGCCGTAAGACATAGTGTTTTGCAAATATACACTGAATAAATCACTGTCATAGCCATAAGACAGAGTTTTTCAAACAGACATTGAGTAACTCACTGTAATCGCCATAAGACATAGGGATTTACATACATAAACAGAGTGACTCAGTATCATAGACATAAGACATAGTGATTTACAAACATACACTGAGTGACTCACTGTCATAGCCATAAGACATAGTGATTTACAAACATACACTGAATGACTCACGGTCATAGTCAGAAGACATAGTAATTTAAACACACACAGAGTAACTAACTCTCATAGCCATAAGACAGAGTGATTTACAAACATGCACTGAGACACTCACTGTCATAGACATAAGACATAGTGATATACAAATACAGAGTGAGTCACTGTCATAGACATAAGAAATAGTTATTTACTAACATACACTGAGTGACTCACTGTCATAGCCATAAGAAATAGTGATTTACAAACATACACTGAGTAACTCACTTTCACAGATATAGCACACAGTGATTCACAAACGTACACTGAGTGACTCAATGTAATAACCATAACACAATATTGAAGTACAAAAATACACTAAAACATTCACTGTCATAAACGTAAGACATAGTGAATTTGCTAACATACACTGAATGACTCACTGTCATAGACAAAAGACATAGTGATTCACAAACATACAGTAATTGACTCACTCTCATACCATAAGATTTGGTGATTTGAAAATGGACACTGAATGATCCACTGTCACAGCCATAAGAAATAGTGATTTACAAATATGAAGAGTAATTCAATATAGTAGCCATAAGACATATTGATTGACAAATATACACTGAGTAAGTCACTGTCATACCCAAAAGACATAGTAATTTATAAACATACAGTGAGTGACTCACTGTCAAAGCTATAAGACAAAATAACTTACAAACATACAGTTAGTGACTCGTTCTCATAGTCATGAAACATACTGATTTACAAACATACACTGAGAGATCCACTATCAAAGCCATAAGACATAGTGAATGGAAACCTACACTGAGTGACTCACTGTCAGAGCCATGACACATACAAATTTACAAGCATACACTGATTGACTCACTGTCATAGCCATAAGACAGTGATTTACAAGCATACACTGAGTGACTCAGTATCATAGCCATAAGGCATATTGATTTGCAAGCATACACTGCTTGACTCACTGTCATAACCATAAGACAGTGATTTACCCGGATACACTAAGTGACTCACTGTCATAGTCTTAGGACATAGTGAATTACAAATATACACTTAGTGAATCACTGTTATAGCTATAAGACATTGTGATCTACAAACATAGAGTGATTGATTCGTTGTCGTAGCCATAAGAAATAGTGATTTAGAAACATACATTGAGTGACTCACTGTCAGTGTCATAAGACATAGTGATTTACAAATATATTTTGAGTGATTCACTTTCATAGCTATATGACATACCGGTTTTCAAACATACACTAAGTGACTCACTGTCATACCCATAAGACATAGTGCTTTTCAAACATACACTAAGTGACTCACTTCGAAAGCCTTTAGACATAGTGGTTTACAAACATATAATGAGTGCCTCAGTGTCATAGCCATAACACACAGCGATTTACAAAACATACACAGAATGATTCACTGTCAGAGCCATAACACATAGTGATTTACAAAAATATACTGATTGACTCGCTGTCATAGCCTTAAGACATGGTGATTTACAAATATACACTGTGTGACTCACTTGCATAGCCATAAGACAGTAATTTACAAACATAAAGAGTAACTCACAGTCATAACCATAAGATATAGTGATTTGAAAACATACACTGAGTGACTCACTGTGACAGCCTTCAGTCATAGAAATTTACAAACATACACTAAGTGATTCACTGTCATAGTCATATACACATTGATTTTAAAACATACACTGACTCATGATCATAGCCATAAGACATAGTTATTTACAATTAATGACTGAGTGACTCAATGTCATAGCGATAATACATGGTAATTTACAAATATACACTGTGTAACTCACTGTCATAGCCATAAGACCGAGTGATTTACAAACATGCACTGAGTGACTCACTGTCATAGCCATAAGACATAGTGATTTACAAATATAAACTGAGTGACTCACTATCATAGCCTTAAGACAGTGATTTACAAAAATTCACTGAGTGACCCAATGTCATAGCCATAAGACATAGTGATTTAAAAACATACACTGAATGATTCTGTGTCATAGTCATAAGACATAGTATTTTGCAGATATACACCGAATGAATCACTGTCATAGCCATAAGACATAGAGTTTTCCAAACAGACATTGATTGATTCACTGTAATATCCATAAAACATAGTGATTACATACATAAACAGAGGGACTCAGTGTCATATTCATTAGACATAGTGATTTACAAACATACACTGAGTGTCTCAGTGTCATAGCTATTAGACATAGAAATTTACAAACACACACTAAGTGACTTACGGTCATACCGAGAAAACATAGTAATTCAAACATATACAGAGTAACTTACTGTCATAGCCATAAGACACAGTGAATTACAAGCATACACTGAGTGACATACTGTCCTACCTATAAAACATAGTGATTAACAAACATGGATTGAGAAACTCACTGTCATAGCCATAAGACATAGTGATATACAATTATCGAGTGAGTCAATGTCATAGCCAAAAGACATAGTAAAGTACAAACATGGAATGAGTGACATTACTGCCATAGCCATAAGAAATAGTGATTTGCAAACATACACTGAGTGATTCAATATAATAGATATAATTCAATATTGAATTTCAAATATACACTGAGACACTCACTGTCATAGCCATAATACATAGTGATTTACAAGCATACACTGAGCGACTCACTGTCATAGCTAAAAGACCTAGTGATTTACAAACATACAGTGAGTGACTCAATCTCATACCCATAAGACTTGGTGATTTACAAATATACACTGAGTGACTCACTGTCACAGCCATAAGAAATAGTGATTTCCAAACATACAAAGTAACTCAATATGATACACATACGACATAGTAACTGAGAAACATACACTGGGTAAGTCACTGTTATACCCATAAGACATAATGATTTACCAACATACACTGAGTGACTCACTGTCAAACCCATAAGACATAGTAACTTGCAAACATACAGTTAGTGACTGGTTGTCATAGCCATACTGATTTACAAATATACACTGAGGGATTCACCGTCATAACCATAAGACATAGTGATTTGAAACGTACACTGAGTGAGTCTGTCATAGCCATAACATATAGTAATTTACACGCATACACTGATTCACTCATTGTCATAGCCATAAGACGTAGTGATTAACAAACATACACAGTTTCTCACTGTCATACCCATAAGAAATAGTGATTTAAATCCATACACTTAATAACCCACTGTCTTATCCTTAGGACATAGTGATTTACAAACATACACTTAGTGAATCACTGTCATAGCCATAAGACATAGTGATCTATAAACATACAGTGATACGTTGTTAAAGCCATAAGACATATTGATTTACAAACATACACTGAGTGACTCACTCTCATGGCCATAAGACATAGTGATTTTCAAACATATTTTGAGTGACTCACTGTCATAGTCATATGACATACCGATTTACAAACATTCACTGAGTAACTCTCTGTCATAGCCATAAGACATAGTGCTTCACAAACATACACTAAGTAACTTACTGAGAAAGCCATAAGACATTGTGATTTACAAACATATAGTGAATGACTCAGTGTCATTGCCATAACACATAGCGATTTACAAATATACACAGAGCAACTCACTCTCATAGCCATAACACAAAGTGATTTACAAACGTATACCGACTGACTCGCTGTCATAGCCATAACACATGGTTATATACAAATAAACAATATTTGACTCATTGGCTTAGCCATAAGACAGTGACTTGCAAACATAAACAGTAATTCACAATAATAGCCATAAGACATAGTAATTTACAAATATACAATAAGTGACGCACTGTCATAGCCATAAGAAATAATGATCTATAATCATACACTGAGTAACTCACTGTCATAGATATAACACACAGTGATTTACAAACATACACTGAATGACTCAATGTAATAGCCATAACACATTATTGAATTACAAATATACACTGAAACACTCACTGTCATGGTCATATGATATAGTGATTTACAAACATACACTGAGTGACTCACTGTCACAGCCAAAAGACAGTGATTTACAAACATACAGTGAGTGACTCACTCTCATACCCATAAGACTTGGTAATTTGCAAATATACCCTGAGTGACTCACTGTCAAGTCCATAAGACGTAGAGACTTAAAACCATAGAGTGAGGGACTCATTGTCATAGCCATGAGAAATAGTGATCTACAAACATACAGAGTAACTCAATATGATAGCCAAAAGACATATTGACTGACAAATATACACTGAGTAATTCACTGTCATACCCATAAGACACAGTGATTTACAGTGATTCACTGTGAAAGCCAGAAGACATAGAAACTTACAAACAAACAGTAAATGACTTGTTGTCATAGCCATACTACATACTGATTTACAAACATACACTGAGAGATTCACTGTCATATCCATAAGATATAGTGATATGAAACCTAAACTGAGTGACTCACTGTCATAGCCATAACATATAGTGATTTACAAACATATTTTGATTGACTCACTGTCATAGCCACAAGTCATAGTGATTTACAAGCATACACTGAGTGACTCACAGTCATAGGTATGAGGCATATTGATTTACAAGCACACGCTGCGTGACTCACTGTCATACACATAAGACAGTGATTTTAAAGCATACACTAAGTGACTCACAACCATAGCCTTAAGACATAGTGACTTACAAAGGTACAGTGAGTGACTCTCTGTCATAGCCATATGAGAGAGTGATTTACAAACATACAGAGTAAATCAATATAATAGCCATAAGACAAAGAGATTAACAAACATACCCTGAGAAAGTCACTGTCATACCCATAAGACATAGTGATTAACAATCATACACTGAGTGACGCACTGTCATAGCCATAAGACGTAGTAAGTTACAAACATACAGTTAGTGACTTATTATCAAAGCCATAATACATACAGATTTACAAACATACACTGATACATTCACTGTCATAGCCATAACCCAGTGAATTCAAACACACATTTAGTGACTCACCGTCATAGCCATAACATATAGCGATATACAAGCTTACACTAATTGAATCACTGTTATAGCCATAAGTTAGAGTGATTTAAAAGCAAACACAGTGATTCACTGTCATAGCCATATGGGATATTCATTTACAAGCATTCACTCCGAGACTCACTATCATAGCCATAAGACATAGTGATTTACAAGCATAATCTAAGTGACTCACTGTCATAGCCATAGGACATAGTGATTTACAAATATACATTGAGTGAATCACTCTCATAGCCATGATATAGTGATTTACAAACATAGAGTGGGTGACTCGTTGTCATAGGCATACGACAAAGTGATTTACAAACACACACTGAATGACTCACTGTCATGGCCATAAGACATGGTGATTTACAAATATATTTTGAGTGACTCACTGTCAGAGCCATATGACATATCGATTTACAAACTTACACTGAGTGACTCACTGTAATAGCCATGAGACATAGTGCTTTACAAACATACACTGAGTGACTCACTAAGAGACCCATAAGACATAGTGATTTACAAAAATGTAGTGACTGAATTAGTGTCATAGCCATAACACATACGGATTTACAAACATATACAGAATATCTCTCACTGTCGTAGCCATAATACATAGTTATTTAGAAACATATATTGATTCGCTTGCTGTCATAGCCATAACACATGTTGATTTACAATTATACACTGTGCAGCTCACTGGCATAGACAAAAGACAGAAATTTATAAACAAAAACAGTAACTCACAGTAATAGCCATAAGACATACTAATTTACAAGTATACACTGGGTGACTCACTGTGATAGCCTTCAGTCATAGGAATTTACAAACATACACTGATTCACTGCCATAGTCATAACACGCAGTGATTTACAAAAATACACTCTGTGACTCAATATCATATCCATAAGATATAGTGATCTCTAATCAAAGAGTGAGTGACTCAATGTCATAGACAAAAAACTGATTTACAAACATACATTGATTGACTCACTCTCATAGCCAGAGGCCTCGGTGATATACAAATATACACTGAATGACATACTGTCACAGCCATAAGAAATAGTTATATACAAACATACAGAGTAATTCAATATAGTAGCCATAAGATATATTGATTGACAAACATACACTGAGTAAATCACTGTCGTACCCAAAAGACATAGTGATGTAAAAACATACACTGAGTGACTCAGTGTCAAAGCCATAGGACAAAGTAACTTACAATCATACAGTTAGTGACTCGTTGTCATAGCCATAAGACATACTGATTTACAAATATACACTGAGAAATCCACTGTCATACCCATAAGACATAGTAATTTGAAACCTATACTGAGTGACTCACTCTCAAAGCAATAACTTATACTAATTTACAAGCATAGACAGGTTGACTCGCTGTTATAGCCATAAAACAGTGATTTACAGGCATACACTAAGTGACTCACTGTCATAGCCATAACATATGGTGATATACAAGCTTACACTGATTGAATCACTGTCATAGCCATAAGACATAGTGATTTACACGCAAACATAGAGTCATTCACTGTCATAGCCATATAGGATATTCATTTACAAGCATACACTCCGAGACTCACTGTCATAGCCATAAGACATAGTGATTTACAAGCATACTCTAAGTGACTCACATTCATAGCCATAAGACATAGTGATTTACAAATATACACTGAGTGAATCACTGTCATAGCCATGATATAGTGATTTACAAACATAAAGTAGTGACTCGTTATAATAGGCATACGACAAAGTGATTTACAAACATACACTGAGTGACTTACTGTCATGGCCTAAGACATAGTGATTTACAAATATATTTTGAGTGACTCACTGTCAGATCCATATGACATACCGATTTACAAACTGAGTGACTCACTGTCATAGCCATGAGACGTAGTGCTTTACAAACATACATTGAGTGACTCACTGAGAGACCCATAAGATATAGTGATTTACAAAAATATAGTGAGTGAATTAGTGTCATAGCCATAACACACCGATTTACAAACATATACAGAATATCTCACTGTCATAGCCAGTGATTTACAAATACAGTGATTTACAAACATATACTGATTCGCTTGCTGTCATAGCCATAACACATGTTCATTTACAATTATACACTGCGCAGCTCACTGGCGTAGATATAAGACAGTAATTTACAAACAAAAACAGTAACTCACAGTAATAGCCATAAGACATACTAATTTACAAGCATACACTGAGTGACTCACTGTGATAGCCTTCAGTCATAGGAATTTACAAACATACACTGAGTGATTCACTGTCATAGTCATAACACGCAATGATTTACAAACATACACTATGTGACTCAATATCACATCCATAAGATATAGTGATTTCCAATCAAAGAGTGAGTGACTCACTGTCATAGACAAAAGACAATGATTTACAAACATACAGAGATTGACTCACTCCCATAGCTAGAACACTTGGTGATATACAAATATACACTGAATGACACACTGTCACAGCCATAAGAAATAGTGATTTACAAACATACAGAATAATTCAATATAATAGCCATAAGAAATAATGATTGACAAACATACACTGAGTAAGTCACTGTCATACCCAAAAGACATAGTGTGTAAAAACATACACTGAGTGACTCACTGTCAAAGCCATAGGACAAAGTAACTTACAAACATACAGTTAGTGACTCGTTGTCATAGCCATAAGACATACTGATTTATAAATATACACTGAGAAATCCACTGTAATTCCCATAAGACATAGTAATTTGAGACCTACAATGAGTGACTCACTGTCAGAGCCATAACTTATACTAATTTACAAGCATAGACTGATTGACTCACTGTTATAACCATAAAACAGTGATTTACAGGCGTACACTAAGTGACTCACTGTCATAGCCGTAAGGC
The DNA here is from genome assembly GCA_032361765.1 of Panulirus inflatus. NCBI lineage: Eukaryota > Metazoa > Arthropoda > Malacostraca > Decapoda > Palinuridae > Panulirus > Panulirus inflatus. Next base: position 16,645 of record JAUUDY010140976.1, read on the forward strand.
ATATTGATTTACAAGCATACACTGCCTGACTCACTGTCATGGCCATAAGACATAGTGATTTATAAGCATACACTAAGTGACTCACTGTTATAGACAGAAAATATAGTGATTTACAAGCATAAACTGCGTGATGCACTGCCAGACACATAGAACATAGTGATTTACAAACATACACTAATTGACTCAAAGTTGTAGCCGTAAGACAATGAGTCATATGTCACTCAATGAGTGACTCACTGTCGCAACCGTAAAACATAGTGATTTATATGGAAACAGTGTGTGACTCACTGTCATAGCAATAAGAAATATATATTTACATGTATACACTGAGTGACTCACTGTCATAGCCAAAAAAATAGCGATTTACAAATATACACTGAGTGATTCACTGTCATAGCCTTAAGACATAGTGATTTACAAATATTCACTGAGTGACTCATTCTCAAAGTCACATACATAGTGATTTTAAAAGATACACTGAGTGACTAACTATCATGGCAATAAGGTATAGTGATTTGCAAACATACACTGAGTGACTCACTGGCATATCTATACGACATAGTGATTTACAAACATATACTGAGTGACTCAATGTCATAGCCATAAGAAATAATGATTTATAGATATATACTCAGTGACTCACTGTCCTAGACATAATACATTCTGATTTACAAACATACACTGAGTGACTCACGTCATAGCCTTACGATATAATGATCTACAAACATATACTGACTCACTGTCCTAGCCATAAGACACATTTATTTACAAATATACACCGAGTGACTCGCAGTCATAGGCATAAGACATAGTGATTTAGAAACATACACTCAGTGACTTACTGTCATAACCATAAGACATAGTGATTTAAAAGCACACACTGAGTGAGTCATCGTATAGCTTTAGGAAATATTCATTTACAAGCATAGACTGAGTGCTTTACTGTCATAGCTATAATAAATAGTGATATAAAAACATTCCCTGAGTGACTCACTGTCATACACAAAAGACATAGTGATTTACAAATACACACTGAGTGAAACTCTGTCATATCCTTAAGACATAATGATTTTCAGACATACATTGATTGACTCACCCTAATAGCCATAACACATAATGATTTACAAATATACACTGATTGACTAACTATAATGGCCATGAGACATAGTGAGTTTAATACAAACACTGAGTGCCTCACTGTCACAGCCATAAGACATAGTGATTTACAACCATACACTGAGTGACTCACTGACATACCCATGAGACATAAAGGTTTATAGAAATACAGTGAGTGACTCACTGTAATAGCCATAATGCATGCTCATTTACAAACATACATTGAGTGATTGACTATAATAGCCATAAGACATGGTGATTTACAAACATACACTAGGTGAATCACTGTCAAAGCCATAAGATATAGTGGTTTACAAATATATACTGAGTGATTCACTGTCATAGCCATAACACATAATGATTTGCAAACATACAGTGAGTGACTCACTGTCATTGCCATAAGACATAGTGAGTTACAAACAAGCTCAGAGTGACTCACTCTTATAGCCATAGAAATAGTGATCTAAAAACATACAATGAGGGACTCAGTGTCATAGCCATAAGACATAATGGTATATTGATATACTCTCAGTGACTCACTGTCGTAGCCATAATGTATACTGATTTACAATTAAACATTGCGTGACTCACAGTCATAGCCTTACGACATAGTGATGTAGAAACATACACTGAGTAAGTTACAAACATACGCTGAGTGATTCACTGTCATAGCCATACGACATAGTGATTTAAAAACATACACTGAATGACTCACTTTCATAGCCTTAAGATATAGTAAATTACAAAAATACACTGACTGATTCACTGTCATAGCCATACTACACAGAGATTGACAAATATACACTGAGTGACTCACTGTCATAGCCATATTACATAGTGATTAACAAACATACACTGAGTAACAAACTGTCACAGCCATAACACATGACGATTTACAAATATACACTAAGTGACTCGCTGTCATAGCCACAAGACAGTGATCAACGAACATACAGAGTAACTCACTGCCATAGCCATAAGACAGTGATTTACAAATATACAATGAGTGACTCACTGTCTTAGCCATAAGACATACTGATTTACAAACATGCAATGAGTGACTCACTGTCTTAGCCATAAGACATAGTGACTTACAAATATTCAGTGCGTGACTCGATGTCATAGCCATAAGACAGTGATTTACAAACATACATTAAGTGACTCATTGTCATACCCATAAGAGATAGTGATTTAAAACATATACTGAGTGACTCATTGTCACAGATATAGGACAAATTGATTTACAAACTTACACTGAGCGACACACTGTCATAGCCTTAAGACATAATGATTTACAATCATACACTGAATGACTCAATGTCATAGCCATAAGACATAGTGATTTACAAAGATACACTGAGTAACTCACTGTTATAGCCTTCATACATAGAGATTTACAAACATACACTGAGTGACTCACTCTCATAGCTATAAGACATAGTGATTTACACACATACACTGAGAGACTTACTTTCATAGCCATAATACTTATTAATTTACAAACTTACATTAACTGACTTACTGGCATGGCCATAAGACTTAGTGTTTTGCAAAAATGCAATGAGTGAATCACTATCATAGCCATAAGACATGCAGTTTTAAAAGCAGACATTCAGTGACTCACTGAAATATCCATAAGACAAAGTGATTTACATAAATACTTTGAGGAGCCATAAGACATAGAGTTTTACAAGAAAACATTCAGTGACTCACTGAATTAACCATAAGACACAGTGATTGACATACATACTTTGAGTGACACCTTCATAGCCTTAAGACATGGTGAATGCAACCATACACTGACTGATTCAATGTCATACCCAAAAACATGGTGATTTACAAAAATACACTGATTGAATCACTGTCATAGACATAAGACATAGAGATTTAGAAACACACATTCAGTGATTCACTGTAATACCCATAAGACATAGCGATTTACAAACATACACTGAGTGACTCACAGTCATAGCCGAAAGACAATGATTTACAAACATACATTGACATACTGTCATAGCCATAAGACATGGTGATTTACTAGTATCCACTGAGTGATTTGCTGTCATAGCCATGAGGCAGTGATTTACAAACATACAGAAGTGACTCACTGTCATAGCCATAAAACATAGAGATTTACATACACTGAGTGACTCACTGTCTTAGCCATAAGATATAGTGATTTACAAACATACACTGTAAGACTCACTGTCATAGCCATAAGACATACAGTTTTACAAACATACGCTCAGTGACTCACTGGCTTAGCCATAAGATATAGTGATTTACAAACATACAGTGAGTGACTGACATGGCCATAAGACATAGTGATTTACAAAGATACACGGAAAGACTCACTGTCATAACCATAAGACATTATGATTTAAAAACATACGCTGAGGGACTCACTGTCATAGATGTAACACAGTCATTTACAAACATACACTGAGTATTTCACTGTCATAGCCATAAGTCATAGTGATTTACAAGTATACACTAAGTAGCTCACTGTCATAGCCTCAAGATATAGAAATTAACAAACATACACTGAGTAACTCACTCTCATAGCCATAAGACATAATTATTTAAAGACATAAACTGAGACTCACTGTCATATCCCAAATATCCCAAATACATAGTGATTTACAGCCATACACTGAGTGACTGTCGTAGCCATAAGACATAATGATCCTTTAAAAAAGACTGAGTGAATCACTGACATATCCAAAAGACATAATGATTTGCAAAAATACAGTGAGTGACTCTCTGTCATAGCCGTAAGACATAGGGATTTAAAACTTACACTGAGTGACTCACTAGCATAACCATAACACATAGTGATTAACAAGCATACACAGATTGAATTCACTGTCATGGCCATGAGACATAGTGAATTACATGTATACACTGAGTAACTGATTGTCATAGCCATATGGTATAGTTATTAACAAACATACAGAGTAGCTCACTATCATAGACATGAGACATAGTGATTTACAAATATAGTCTACATGACCAATCGTCATAGCTATTAGACATACTGAATTACAAACATAAACTGAGTGACTAACTGTTTTAGCCATAAAACATAGTGATGTACAAAAAACCACTGAGTGACTCACTGCCATAGCACTAAGACATAGTGATTTACAAACATACGGTGAGTGACTCGCTGTAATAGATATAAAACATAGTGATGTACAAACATACACTGAGTGACTCACTGTCATAGCCATAAGAGATAGTGATTTACAAAAATACACTGAGTGACACATTTTCATACTAATAGCACATAGTAATTTCCAAATATATACTGAGTGGGTCAATGTCATAGCCATAACACATAATGAATTACAACCATACACTGAGTGACTCACTGTCACAGCCATAAGACAGTAATCTACAAGCCATAAGAAATATTGTTTTGCGAACATATACAGAGTGAATCACTGCCATAGACATAGGACATAGAGTTTTACAAACACACATTCAGTGACTCTCTGTAATAGCCGTAAGACGTAGTGATTTACATACATACACTGAGTGACTCACTTTCATACCCTCAAGACGTAGTGATTTACAGCCAAACACTGAGTTATTCACTGTCATAGCCATAAGACATAGCGATTTACAAACATACACTGAATTATTGTCATAGCCATAAGACATGGTGATGTACAAATGTTCATTGAGTGACTCACTGTCATAGCCATAAGGCAGTGATTTACAAGCATACAGAGTAACTCACTTTCATAGCCATAAGACAGAGATTTGCAAACATACACTGTCTAACTGTCATAGCCATACGACATAGCGATTTACAAACATCCGTAGTAACTCACTATCATAGCCATAATACATGGTAATTTAGAAATATACAATGAATGATTCACTGTCATAGCCATAAGACATACTGATATACAAACATACACTGCGTGACTCACTGTCATAGCCATAAGACATAGTAATTCAAAAACATACAGTGAGTGACTCACTGTCATAGCCATAAGACATAGTGATTTACAAATATACATTGAGTGACTCACTGTCATATATATGAAATATTGTAATTTACAAACATACACTGAATTACTCACTGTAATAGCCATAAGATATAGTGATTTACAAACATACACTGAGTGTCTCACTGTCAGAGCCTTAAGATATAGTGATTTAGAAACATCCAATGAGTGACTCTGTCGTAGTCATATCGCAGTTATTTACAAAGATACACTGGGTGACTCACGGTCATAGCCAAAAATCATAGTGCTTTCCAAACATACAGTAAGTGACTCAAAGTCATCCCATAGAACATAGTGATTTACAGGCATGCACTGAGTGATTCACTGTCAAAGCCATAAGACATAGTGATTTAGAAACATACACTAAATGACTCACTGTGATAGCCTTCAGATATAGGAATTTACAAACATACACTGAGTGACTCACTGTCATGGCCATAACACACAGTGATTTACAAATATACACTGAGTGACTCATTGTCATAGCCATAAGATATAGTGATTTACAAACATAGACTGAGTAACTCACTGTCATAGATATAAGACAGTGATTTACAAACATCTTGCGAGTGAATCAGTGTCATACACATTAGACATAGTGACTTGCAAACATACACTGAGTGACTCACAGTCATAATCATAAGACATAGTTATTCAATAACATACATTCAGTGACCCACTGTCATAGCCATATCACATAGTGATGTACAAACATACACTGAGTGACTCACTGTCATAGCCATAAGACACAGCAACTCAAAAACGTACAGTGAGTGACTCACTGTCATAGCCATAAGACATAGTGATTTACAAATATACATTGAGTAACTCGCTGTCATATATATGAGAGATTGTAATTTACAAACATACACTGAATTACTCACTGTAATAGCCATGAATCATAGTGATCTACAACCATACACTGACTGACTCACTGTCA
>JAUUDY010140977.1:0-13615 GCA_032361765.1 Panulirus inflatus
ACCAGGAACATATGAAGAAAGGCCCCATTCACCCACATCCATTCTCCAGCTATCATGTGTAATGTGCCAAAACCACAGTTCACAGTCCGTAGTCAGGCCCCACAGATGTTTCCATGGTTTACCCCTCCTGCTTCACATGCCGTGGTTCAGTCTACTGATACCTTGTCAACCCCAGTATACCACATATATGATATCCATACAGATATCACTCTTATAGCATATATACATATTATAGTGATTCTAAAAGAATAAAGCAAAATGATAATTATTTCCTCATATATAAGATAGAAAAAGATCATGATTAAACAAGCCTGGAGGCAGTGCTTTTCACTTGTCACTGATACTGAAGGCACAACAAGATTTTCTCTGAACCTTCCATGGCTAATGTACTTGTATGTTGTTTATTTCTCATTCTATAAACATAAGGATGCTTGCATATGGCTGGGGAAAAAAAGGATGTCAAACAAGAATGGACAGAAGACTCTTCTGAAAGGCTAAAGGGTTAAGTAGGCAGCATATAAAGAGCTTAGGGCTTTCTTTCCAGCGTATTTACATAGGACATGTAAGTACAGTGCAGAAATATGTGTTGACTTTGTATAAATTTACAAAGAAAAAATGCAGAAATATGATGTGAGGCATAGAATACCAAAGAAGGGACAAAGTAAGGGATTTGTTGGCAGTTGTTGTGAATATGGGCTAGATATTAAGTACAGCAACCAAGCTGTCAAAAGGAGATTTAATATAGTCAGTCCTGTGTAATAAAGGACTTGTTTGAAAGACTGCTTCAGAAATCCTTCATGTAAGCCCCAGTTTCACATGGAAGCATTTCTCTAGAAGCTCTTTTCCATGGTGCTGAGTCTGTTCTTTGGAGACTTTCACACTGCATGTTTCATGGTATGGACCATTCTCAGCCTCCATGCTTTGTGGTGTAGAACTTTCTCAGGTTTTGTGCTTTGTGATATGGAACACTCTCAGGCTTTGTGCTTTGTGACAATGAACTTTCTTAGGTTTCATGCTTTGTGACATGGAACTTCCTCAGGCATCATGCTTTGTGACATGGAATTTCTGAAGCTTCATGCTTTGTGATATGGATCTTTCTCAGGCTTCATGCTTTGTGACATGGAACTTCCCCAGGTTTCATGCTTTGTGATATGGAAATTCTCAGACGTCATGCTTTGTGATATGGAACTTCCTCAGGCTTCATGCTTTGTGACATGGAACTTTCTCAGGCTTCTTGCTTTGTAGTAAGGAATTTTCTAAGTCTTCATGCTTTGTAGTATGGAACTTTCTCAGTCTTCGTGCTTTTTAGTATAAAACTTTTTCAGGCCTCATGTTCTTTGTATGAAACTTTCAGTTTTATATTTTGTGCTATGGAACTATATCATGTTTTGTGCTTTGCTTCAAAAAGAGCTATTTTCCTTTTCTTTTTTTAAATCCATCCCTTTGTTTGTGTATGTATATGTCTCTTTCTCTCTCCTCTCTGCATGAGTCAGTGAATGATAGATAATGTAATAATGATACCTGACAAGGTATGAAAAGAAGATTTTGATATGGAAGGAAATTATGAAAAACTGGAGGTAGGTGATCGCTTGAAAAAAGTTGTGCCAGTGGTATTGAGTGATGAGATACTGAGAAGTTTAACTTCTACGGATTGAAAGCTAATGATGAAAATATTCACTCTATATGAGAAATTAATTTGAATATTGCCTTTTTGTATGGTCACCATCAAAAACTGAAACAGATGATTTGGAAAGAATTCAGAAATACTTTACAAGGATTACTGAGGGAGGAACATACATGCTGTCACAAAAAGTTAAAAAACTCAGATTATGTAGTCTAGAAAGAGGAGGTGAAAAGTGTATTATGATTTATGCATGAGATGAATTTAAAGGAATAAAGTAGTTTTACTACTGCTAGAAATATCACAGAGTGGCAGAAAAAAAAAAATACTTTAGGATATATCGAAGAGTCTTAACAAAGATACACTTGACCTCATCGAGAAAGTTAGAGACACTGTAACTTCTTTCCCAACAACTTAGAAAACCTTGAAGGGCAACCGTAAATGAAGACTAGACATATAGCTAAAATCAGTTTCATATGATCACAAAATTAACAGTCAAGTGCTATGGTGAGTGCTGTATGCAAGCCCTGCCTCATAGCAAACTTTCATTGTAGGAACTTGTAGGAAGGCAGGTACTCTTTCTTCTTCATAGAGAGGTAAGAGAGCCTAAGCTTATCTCGGCTTTCATCTGTATTCTACATAAATTAAATCCAAAAGGCAATGTCTTTCACTCCACACATGTATTTCTCTTTATGTAGCTCATTATCCATCAGGAACTTTTTCTGCACATGACATACTGTACTGGGAGTCTAATTTTTATGTACTTTGCAGGAAGAAATGTGGAGGGAGGGAGATTTTGTTAGATATTTACATCATATGTTGGGTAAGTGTCTGACTTTAAGGAGACTTTTGTAAATGTTTTAAAACATTTGAAAAAGATAGGGATATAAATTTTGTGATTGTAATCTGAGGTTAATTAATGTAATCTCAGGTTAAAGAAACTATCAAAGATGAAGGTTTTATGGTAGAAATAGATTCAGGGTAAGATTTCCCAAGTTAGTAACACTGGTAAGACCTTTCATTTTTTTAAGATTGTAGAAGATAAGGTTTGAGGTGAGTTACCTATAACTAACATAGGTGATTCCACAAAAAGGTTCCTGGATACAGTATGCTGTAAAGGACATAAGGATTAGTCGCTAAAATGGAAATTACCATGAAGTATTATGATATAAGAAGGAACACAGCCAATGATGCACAGTTTATTGTACTTAGGGCATTGTGATACCATACACAACACCTTACCACTGTGGTGTCTTATACCTTGTCTCTGTGATACCTTACAGAACATCTTGCCACTGTGATACCTTTCACAACACTTTGCCACTGTGATAACACATCCTGCAACTATACCTTACACAACACATTGCCACATAGATACCTAACACAACATGCTTTCACAGTATTACCTTAAACAACTCCTTACCACAGTCATACCTTACACATCACCTTGCCTTAGTCATACCTACACAACACCTTGCTCCATTGATATGTTTCCCAACATTGTGCCACAGTGATGCTGTACACAATTCCTTGCTTCTCTGGCATACGTTTAAGCAAATTCTAGGTTAGGATACATGGAATTAAATTATAAGAAAAACCCAAATTTTGATTAGAAAATCAAAGAATTGTGTTATTGTATATGCAGATGTTGGAAACCCAAGTATGGTCATTATACTTGAATCTTTGATAAATCCAAGTATGGTCATGAAACTGATGATATCGCTAACTCTGCAGCTGATAAAGTAACTCATTTTAGTACTTTAATTTCCTCTAACTCAGCTGTGGGTGATTCAGCACCTGTTCCTTCACCCCCATCTTTTACCCTTGATCAATTGCCATCTCCTATATCCTCCTCATGCAAGTCTTTCAAGTACTTTCTTAGCTTCAGGTGGAAAGGGTGTATGACTCAGGAGGTATAACTCCTTGAGCTCTAAGGGTTTGTACCTCTGAGCTTGCACCCACTTGAAAGCAAACTTTGATACAGCCCATCCCTTAGAAAAGAGACTGCTCAAACCTCTGCAACTATTGCCCCTTTGCTATCACCTCTGCTAATTCCAAAGTCTTTGACACTGTTGTGGATTTTGCAGTGCTTGGTGTACTGGTTATTTCCTTTTGCATGTGACTCTCCTCTGGTCCTCCCCTCTCAGGGATTATGGTGAAACTTATGTTGTAACCTACAACATCCCACATCGCCCTTTGACAGGTTATGTTATGTCTTTGCTTTCTAAACTCCATTACTTTTGTTTCTTTGCTTCTCTCTGTTCTCTGATGCATAGTGTCCTCTTAAACCATACCATTGCAGTAATTGTCTATTATCCCATTAATAGTAATGTTCTTCAGGGTATAGTCCTGTTACTTACTTTCTTCTCTCAGTAAATGATTTCTGTCCTCTTCTAATCCTATTCTCTGTTATGATGATTCCACTTTGTATAATTCAGCTCATTGTTTCTCCCCTCCATCCTTTAGTTTTTATTGTCTTTCTCATACTGATCATATTTGCTGTCTCAGATCAGACCTGTGCAACATATTGTATTGGGGAAGCAGTAACCTTGATAAATTTTATAGTGCTTACAGGCAAATGCAATTTCTCTCCATATCTCTCTAAGAGTCATTTGTTTCACCCTGTTCAATTTCAAATATGTTAGGAATAACCATATCCTCCACTCTCTTCTGGAAACCCCACATTATCAACATCATGAAGTCTGCTTCCAAAAAGCTGGGAGAGTGTATGGGTGCTGTGATTAATTTCCTTGTGAGCAGGTATTTAGTACCTAGAGGGTTTAATTCACCCATGTTTGGATTACTGGTCTCGCATCTAGGGTGGCTCGTCTTCCACCTTTCTATTAACAACAGTTCTGTCTCATTAATTTTTGTGGCATCACGTCTTTCTAACCTTCCCTTTCTATGTGCTGAGATGTTGTTGCACACTCTTTTTTATCGGCATTATATTGGCTATTGTTCTTGTAAGTTGTAAGACTGTCCCTAACCTTAAGGTTTGAACCCATGATGTTTATTTGGTAGGTGCTTCCAACAGTTTCTGTGTGAATACCTCCCTCTCAAGGATTGGCTATTATGATGCTCCTTTCTTTCCTCAAACAGCTAAGCTAGAGAATTCTTTTCCTTCATTTATCTTCCCCTCTTCATATAACCCTTCTTCCTTTAAGAGTAAGGTTTAGAAACACTTGCAGAACTTTGATTAATTTCTTTCTTTTAAGTTTTAAATTCACCTGGGATGTTCTTGATTGGGGCGTGTTTTGCCTTCGCTGTGTTGGTCACTCTTGAAAGAAAAAGATGGGCCGTCATGACATCACAGATAAACCCAAGTATGGTCGTGGCACTAGAATCATGGATAAACCTAAGTATGGTCATGAAACCAGAATCAGTCATGGATAAACCCAAGTCGGGTCATGATACAAGAATCATGGATAAACCCAAGTATGCTCGTAGTACTAGATGTTGAAAGAAAATCATAAAATAAGAATCACTTTATGGCAAAAATCCCAGAGTATGATATATGAAACAGGGAAATCCTGGGGTAATATATATGAAATAAGGATAGGTTACATAAGTTGTATATTTTACTCATTACAAAAAATCACCTGAAAATAGTTAAGGTGGACAGTAGAGAACACTAAGCCTTTGATTACTTATTTGAAATTCAGTGCTGTAAATGTTTAAAAGGTAGCTTTTGGAGTGATATACAGACTTCCAAATTTAAGCAAGGAATCTGATATTTTTGTTTATAAAGTAATAGCAGCTATGATAAGACAGGGATAGTACTGTAACATGTTTTGATGATAAGGACAAACTGTTGATTTTTAAAGATATAAATGGGTGTAGATTTGCTAGTTTAGTTGAAGATTCTGTCCTTAAGGTATCATATGATATCTTATTATGTCTCTGAAAAAGACATAAGCTGAGAATTTTTATCTTCAACATTTAATGCAACAAAAAGATTTCCCATCGCACATCTATTTATTCAGTAGTTGTGCTTCATCTTCTCCTAGAACTTGGCACTGGGTTGTGACGTTGGACAAGTGATTATGTTTTCATCAGCATATGATTGTGATTTGAGAGGCTGATAAACTTTCATATCATTACTTTGCGTAGTCATTCCCATAATAGTGAATGAAGTGATTGTCAGTATTGACTGTTGTTTGCTGGTTAGAAAAGAGTGAATTTTGCTTCACAGCTTCAAAAAATAAGGTTAAGGTAGTATTCACAGGTAATACCAACAAAATTACCTTCCTGTTGTCCATTCTGACATTCTTGTTAAAATTTTCAGTATTACTTTATACAGTGTAAGACTGTCCGAAGAAAACTGACTTGATTTAATGAATCCTCATGACTTTTGTTTAGCTTGAAATTAGAAGCATACTGGTAATAGCATTACTGATTTTTTTTTCTTCACATGTATGAGGTTGAGAAAATTTCAAACTAATCTCATTTCTTTGAGTTTTTGAGTTGTCCATTCATCCTTTTTACCTCCAGTTATGATGTAGCTTGTATATTATGCTTTATCTCCTCATGTATTTCTTTTGTATCCATTTCAGATTATTTTTATTCTAATGAGGCTTATATCAACATCCTTTATATGTTTTTTTCTGAACATTCAGGTTTTTGTCTTTTTCACTGCACTCTCCATCTTTGAAAATCTATCTTACTCCATCCATTCTCTTCATCACTCCTCTTGGAATGGATCTTAGCTTTTTTTTTAGGAAGCCATTTTTTACAAGAAAAAAATTTGCTCATTGATATATGTTGCTGATAGTTTTATATATTTTGAAACATAGAGTAAGTGAAGACTTTTATCACATGAAAGGAATAATGTGTAATATGAGGAGTCAACTAACAAATGACAGCATGAATATCATGCAGTTCATCCTCCATTTACTTGAAGGTGTGAATATGAAAGTATTGAGGCTGTTAACCTTACTGTAAGGGACAATAAGGGAAAGGTTGTGTGAAGCATATTGACTTAGACCTCAGTTACAGTGGTGCTGAATATCAAGAGGGATTAATTTAGCATTTATGGAAGATGAAGGACATGAATTTTCAAAGAAATTGTTTGGAGAGGATGAGAATGACAAATTTGTTGTTGTAACTTTCAGATATGATGGTGGATTAGTTAAAGATTATCTATTATCTAATGTGTGATGATGAATATTGAAGTATGATAGAGAAGAAGTATTGTTCAAAAGGCAACAATGTAATCCATATGAATTTTGTGGCACCAGTTCAATTCTTTGTGGTTAGTTGCATTTTCATGTAGGACATTTTCAAAAATTGATGACTAGAAATTACTCATTCCATCCTCCATTGATGTGTTTATTTATGAGAGCAGCTTCATGCTTAAGAGCATTAATCATATGATATCATTAATGCATGCCGAGGCACAGGGAGTGTTTTCCCCCAATAGTCCATTATTGAAGCTAGCATTTTTGTCAGCCGAATATGGATATATAGCTAAAATCTTTATGTTAGATAATTGTTACCAATGAAGATGTTACAGTGCCAATAAAGATGACATGAGTGCATATCACTCTATGTGGTGTAATTATTCATACCTTTCAAAGGAACAGAATGAAATGAATTCATGCAAGGGAATGAAAAGAAACTATATCATACACATAGATGACTTGGAAATAGATACTATGTTTTATTTTATTTTTACATCATGGCTCTCAAAGAGAAATCTTTGTTGAAGTACAGACCATTTAAATGGAAATGAAAGGAAACCATAACATACACATAGATGACTTAGAAATAGATACAGTGTTTTATTTTATTTTTGCATAATGACTCTTACAGAGAAATCTGAATTAAAGTACAGATCATTTAAACTGGGCCATCTTGAATGTCTTGGAATTTCAAAGATATTGAGAAAAGGAAAGAGTAATTAGAATGTATGTGATGATAATGGTAAATTAAACACAGTAGCAGAAGGAGTAATGATGTTTCTCTGATGCTTTGGGAGATGTAGAAAGTTATGGATAATTCAGTTAGACAAAATGAAGACATTCTGTAAACAGAAGTCTGGAATATGAATGTCTCTCATGCATCCCCTTAAGTTAATGATATGTATCATGCATTATGTATCACTTAGGAAGTGTGATCACCTGGTTTACCGATAATGAAGTAGTGATATACTTAGAACAGTTACTGAAAATCTATATTTGCAAGGGAAAGTTGTGCTGATTTTTTTTGTATTCCATTACGCACAAGGAATTTTTTATATGTTCTGCATATAAAAAGAATGAATAGATTGCTGGTGTTAGGGTTTCTAGTTGCCAGTATTGATTATCATTATCATATTTCAGAAGTGTCTGGCTTTTACTTAAATTTGACTGAATCCATTTGTTGACTGCACAGATTTTGTTAATGTGGCTTCCTTTGATTGAAGGGTGTGGGTTGTAGGTCTGGTACTTGTTGAGTGACTGATTTTGAACAGTTTATTTCTCTTCTTTATGGCTCTTCATTAGCTGACTTTAAGTACAAAAATATTGGCATACTCCAATTAAATGCATTTTGTTGAAGTTTATTGATTTAGAGTTATAAGTAGATTTAGTAAGAGTGGTGTTTGATGGTTTTTTGTTGCTGGTAATCTTTCTTTGATGTACAACTTGTATATACATTGGTGTATATAATTTTAGATGAATGAAGTTGGGGTATTAGTACTGTGTGAGTGAATGAAGATGATTTCCCTGTTTTAGGGAAGAGGTGGCGATGGCGGACGTTTTGGCGATGTGGGGCTGATGAGCGTCTCTGGAGTATCTTCAGCATCGGATGTCCCAGCTGGTGTAGCCTCTGCAGACTATAGTAGGGGAGGGATTATCCATCAGTGCCCATTTTGCCTCAAAAGGTTTGGCCTAAAATCAGACTTGAGACGTCACCTTCGTACTCATACTGGAGAGAAGCCTTTTGCCTGTAATATCTGCAGTTTCCGCACAGCATTGAAGGGCAACCTCAAGCGGCACATGGTTCGCTTTCATGGGACTGAATCAGGATTTGAAAGCTGTGGAAATAATTTCTGAAACATTTTATACTGTACCAAAGGATATGATTTATTCACTATCCTTAAAAGTCTGTCCAATCCCCTTCACTTACCTTGCTTCAGAAGCATCTCTAGCATTTTTTAGTGAAAAGCAGTCTCCAAAGAGAGAAGTATTTTAGTACAAAGCTGTTTTTGTTGAAAAATAATGTACATGGTGTGCAGTTCTTATGTATTGAACAGATATGCTCTGGGTTACTGTAGCATACTGAGTAGCATTGTGTTAAGACCTCAGGGGTCGGGTATAGACTATGTTTACATTCATTCATTATTGATAAATATTAGATGATAATGAAGTAAAATATGATATACATACAAAACTCTTTTGAAGTGATAGGAATTTTGTATACTGTATTACAGTGAGTAAATATTAGATGTGTCAAAAAATTAATGTGGTTCTTACATACATACATCATCACTTTAAGTTCTTAGGGCTGAATAGAAAAAGTTTCAAGTAAGGGGTAACCAGATATGTCCTTTTTCATTTTTCCAGTCTAGTGAAATGCCTGTGAGCAGACTGTTTAAAGTGAAGATCAGTGTTGCATTGAAACGTGCAAAAGAGAAAAAATTCTCTTATTCTTACTGTGTGGAAATGATGTAGCCTGAAAATAAGTATTTCATTAGTGGATGCTTATTTCATACAATTGTCTGAAAGTGACATGCTTACAAGAAAAATAAGTTAAGTCATTAGTGCTGTATAATTTCTATGTATGTGTGACCTCTGTTAGGTGCTGTGGTGTGAAGACTTGGATGCAGTGTGAGATATAAGGATTAAACAAATTAGGAAGACAGGAGTTCTTGCAGCATATATCATGTTAATGAAGGTATGTTAGACAACTGCTTTTGTCAAAATGCAGTAATACACAAATGCTGAAAATATGTTTCTTTGTATATTCTATTTTGTAGATATGAAAGGAATGATACAGAGGTATCTATCATTATGTAAGCATTTTGTCATTAGATTTGTGCTTTGTATTTATGCTGTGACATGGTATTGTAAAAGATGAATGATTGGTTTAAGGGCAAGATATGGTGTCCAATGTCCCTTGGTTATGTGCCTTTGTTAATGAAACAGAATTGGAGAATTGACTGGAAGTATTAGTTTATGAATAAGATTGGAAAAGGATGGAAGGGAATTGAATTTCATGACATGCAGACAGAGGCACTCTTGGTCATTGTGAGATACTTGGAAATATGCTTGATAATAGGAAACTGAATGCTAATGCAGCTAAGTTGGTAGTGTTTTGAAGTGAAATACAGGTTTTGAAATTTTGCTGTTCAGAATTTCATGTATCAATGGAATGTTGAGTGTAAGGTTGTAGGAATACATGCAGAGATGTCTGAAAAGTTGATGGAGGGGAATCAAGATGTTGGCAGCCTGAGGAAGATTATTGTGGTAAGGATTTAAATCTACAAGAATAGCAGAAATTTTAAAAGTATAGTTCAGCTTGCTTTAGAATTACTTAGCAAAATATGGATATGCAAGATCATTGACAGAATATTCAAGCTGTGTTGATGGATTTTATTTCATTGGGATATAGGTTAAGATTGGATGAATAGAGATGAGGATGTCATAATGATGCATGAAATAGTTATGAGAGAGAAAAATGGAATGCTGATATGGTTTAGGTATGTAGAAAGAATGGGTATGAGAAAACTGAATAGTAGAGTATATAGATGAAATGAAGGAAGCTTAAAAATAGGAGTGAGATTGAACAATAGAGTGGAGGAACATGTGGCGCATAGGGATATAAACAGGCGTGAATATCTGGAGTCACCGAAGAGTAAGGATTGATACAGCCATTATACCCAACTGATGATAGGGGTAGATGACATGTTGGATGTAAATAGGTGTATGCTTTTACTGTAGTTACACATGAATGCGTAATGGACAGGACTTTAAGTTTGGATTGGGAGGGTGGTTATTTGGTGCTTGTTGTGTAATTACTATGTGTATGTTTCATTTGTATCATGTATGTTGGGGAATAGGGATTTATAAGTATAGGCTGTGGAAGAATGAACCTTGATTAAGCAATTTATTTCTTCTTGAGGATTAGTTATTGGTTAATGAGTGGTATAGGTGAGAGGCGTTTAGAGCTGTTCCAGAGGAGTGCTGAATGCATTGCGGTGATATTGCATTGGAATCATATTTGTTTCAATTTTTAGGTATTGAATGTTTGTGGTTGTTAGGCAGCTGGTGATTATTCTGAGTGTCTTGTTTTCTGTCGTTTGCGCTTTTGTTATATTTGCTTTTGCAAGGATGGATGGATAGAGCGTAATGTGAGTTGGAGTTGATGAATTTTCTGCTAAGGATACTACGGAATTCTTTTTCTTTTCCAGTAACGTAGAGTGTAATGTTATGAAGATATATAGTGTGATTGTGGCCTTGTTTCATTGTTTATAAGGTGAGGAATAATTTCAAGTGTGTATGTGTCAAGTGTGATACCAAGTATGGTTGGAGTTCTGTCGAATGGGAGGGGTTAACTATTCAAGGTCATGTGAGAGTACAGATTGGATTCATCAGGAGTTAAAAGGGTGATACTGAATTTCCTTGTCAGTTCAAGACATTCTGTTTTGAGTGAGCTTGTGTTCTAGTTGAGTGATGTAGTGTTGCATGTTTGTAGTTGCTTGAGTACTTTCAGGGTGTTGTGATGTGTTAGAGAGGTCATCTGCATATGAGAGAATATTAGTCTACAGAGAACGAGAGGTCATGCAGAAATAAACCAAGGAGTGATGTTGAAAGCACTGCTCTCTGGGGGAGTCCATTGTAGGGCTTGATGATATTGGAGGCGAAGGTTATGTGACTGAATCCAGCCAGCGTGGTAGCTAATCACGAAGTTGGCAGGTACTTTTTTCTTCTTTATGGAGATTTGTGTCAAGTATCTTTCAATTGAAGATATGTCAGGAGCCGACATAGAATGCTTTGTTTCTATTTATTGCCACTGGTATGGTGCGGGAAGGGGGTTGTGATTGTTTAAAGCAATCCAGGGTGTGTTGTGCGAGGTATATGTACTGTGTGGTAGTGAAGGGTTTGGTTGTAAAGCCGTGTGTATTGTTGTGGAAGGGGATATTATACTTGGCTTTACAGAGAACGAGTTTTTCAGGAAGTTTGACTAGTTTTGGTACAGTGATATGGTTCAATACGGAAAAGAAGAGTAAAGTGTTTTGGAAGGTTTCAGGATAGGTATTTTGTTGGCAAGTCCTTTGATGTTTGGGATTTTGCTGCGTAACAATAAATGCTTAAGGAGGTCTCTCCACAAGTGCTTGGATTGCAACTGCTTCGGAGCGCATTTGGTGGAATTTTGATATGTTGACACGGTGTGTTGCACGGGAGTGTTTTCATTATTAACAGAGTGGGAATGAAGGGTGGATGAGCAGTTGTGTCAAGGAATACATTTTTCACGTCTGTCTTGTTGAGGGCTGTTGTTGGTTTGTGGCTGACATTTGAGTAATGTTTTAAGAGAATTCCTTGTCTGCTCTCAGTAACGAAGCTCCGGTATATTGGACAAAGATTATGGAAAATGGGTTTGCTTATTATGTTATTGAACTGTTATTATTTATGTCAATAAACTAACTAACTGTTCTTTATTATTAGTGGTGGTGTGTATATGCGTTATAAACAATTCATAAAGGAGGAAGGACTGGGGTGGTGTGGTTAGCGTGATCTTATACTTGCTAATGTTGAGTGCTGTCGACTTTGTGGTCCATGCATTAAGGTAGGAATCACAGTCTGTTGCTTTCTTTACAGTGTCTAGGTTTGTGATTGTTTAGATTTTGAATTTCTTACACGGTCTTTATTGATTGATTTTGTTTGTGTTACTTTATAAATGTCTGCAGCTTACGAGGAGAAGCCCCCTCACCCCGGGGGGAGATTAAACACCTAGGTTGAGTGTAAGCTGACTGCCATACTCAGGATTCGAACCCTTGTGGGCCTGACCCCGGGATGGCCCTTGCTGAGTCGTAGTCATTTGTGTGCGGGTGGGTGTGTGTGTGTGTGTGTGTGTGCGCGCGCGCGCACAAATATAAATTTTTCACATTTCTCCCTCGTGTAAAAATTACAATTAGGAGCTATAAACATCACAGGATAATCATGATATCCTCTGAATATAGTACTAACATACTGAAAAAAAAATAAGCATTTCTCCGTCCTAATTGGAGACTGGCTCAGGTGTCAGGGAAGACACAAGTGCTGTGTTTAATTAGAGAAAATGACCTGGTGGTGTGGTGGGGTTATTAACCCTCTCTTGGGACTCTTTAATTGAAGGTATTGTAGCCCTCCCTATCATCCCTAGCATACCTATCATCATCACACACGTTCGCGTGTGTATATTTCACGTATGTGTGTAGATCATCGCGATTTTATGTATGTGTTGATACTTTGGCCAATTTTCTCCCCTATCATATGTATTTGTTTTCTTCTCCAGGTCTGTTATGCCCATATATATATATTCCAGAATAGTTGCCAACGGTTAATATTTTTGAGAATTTTGATTTGATGGGTATTTTTTGCTTGGAAATTTTTGGCTTGCTATTACCCCTTTATACTTCACTGTTCGTGTTTACAATATATATATCATTGAGTTTTTGCGAGCGACAAAAGAGGAAATAAAAGACATTTGCAGAGTGTAAATATACATTGTGTTGGCTTATTAACGTAAGTCAGTGTTTGGTTAAATATGCGTTCCTGATACCTTATATCCCCGGCTTACCAGGGGTATGTGTGTGTGTGTGTGTGTGTGTGTGTAGTGATGGTGTGTGTGTTGGTAGAGTGAGAATATATGTAAAGGTAAAGGAATGTTCATGGGGTGTAGTGATGGTGTATGTTGATAGTGTGAGAATGTAAGTATTCAAGGTAAGGTAAGGAATGTACATAGTGTGTAGTGATGGTGTATGTTGGTAGTGTGAGAATGTATGTAGTTAGGTAGGGTAAGGAATATACATTG
>JAUUDY010141088.1:0-10803 GCA_032361765.1 Panulirus inflatus
CAGTTACTAATTTGCTGGGTCATACGTGCACAGCTGTGGCAGAAAGTAGCAAGTGTACACACCAAGGACATAACCATGTATTACACCTCTTTATTATGGATAAAGGCAAGCAAGTATGAATATGTACATGTGTGTATATGTATATGTCTGTGTATGTTTGTGGGTATGTTATGTATATGTATGTATATGGGCATTTATATCATTGTCATTAGTGTGCCAGGAACAGTTACTAATTTGCTGGGTCATACGTGCACAGCTGTGGCAGAAAGTAGCAAGTGTACACACCAAGGACATAACCATATATTACACCTCTTTATTATATGGTAAATGACACAGCACATTTTTCCTGATGCTAATTATAGTTGCTTGTGACATA
This sequence comes from Panulirus inflatus, assembly GCA_032361765.1. Taxonomy (NCBI): domain Eukaryota; kingdom Metazoa; phylum Arthropoda; class Malacostraca; order Decapoda; family Palinuridae; genus Panulirus; species Panulirus inflatus. Next base: position 377 of record JAUUDY010141088.1, read on the forward strand.
AAACGATTTTGCTTACCGAAAAAATGTGCCATCATATTACAAATGAGGGTGGGAAGATAAAACCTGTAAAAGTATGGTTGCAGTTTCTGTGCTGAGCCCTTATAACTATGGATGTAGGGGATGAAGGGTATTATTAAGCATTGTCAAATTCAGCTCTATATTCAAGAAAGTTTTTTTTATTTCATGCGGTCAGATTGTTTTCTGAAGGAACACATCTCTAGTTGTATAATGGGAGCCAGAGGGAAAAAGGGTTTTATTTCATGGAAATGTCCTTAATGGTCAACTTTTCAGGAATGTATCTACTCAGTTATGTGGAAAATGTATGTATACCACTCCATTGACTTGAAAAGTATTACATGTGGTTGAGAAAATTTAATGCTAGTCATCTTATTAAAGATATTAAATGCTGCCATATTATATTGATTGATATTCATGGATTGCTTATTAGATTACAGTCGGTTGTAGAGTGTATTCGTTTGACCATGGTCATGAATTGTATAGAAGAATTTCAGCTTATTGACCAAACTATTACCATGGTCCATTTATGCCAGGAGTTGTCTGGCGATATGTGCGAGCCTCCATGTCCATTGCTATGCTGGTTCCTCCCATCCCAGACCCTGTTGATGGACATTTACTGGTTGATGGTTGCTACATAAATAATGTCCCAGGTAAGTTACAGGACACTTTTGTTCTAAGATTTTATGTAGTACCTCCCTGAATCTGCGGTACAAAACATTATTTCTCATTTTTATAAATTTCCAATCATGCAGCTTTGGCAGTCTCTTCATAATATTGACTCTTACATATTAAGGTGCTGTTACAAGTGAGGAAGTGATAAATGAGCCTTTTATATATACATTCTTGGCAGAAAAAATTGGCGTGATAGGGTCCATGCCAGTATTTTTTGCCCATTTGTATCATACCCCAAAACATGACTCTGAAATGTCAAAAAATACTGGGGCAGGATATTGGATATTGGTTGGGAGGGGGTGGCCAGGATGGTAACATGTGGCGGTAAGTCTGCTTGGGCTATTGTGGTGGGTGGATGATTTTTTTCTGTTGTCCCCCTGACATCCACCTTTTTACCCCACCCACATGTGCTTTGTGGTGGGTTTGTACTGCAATGCCTGGCCTGAGGACTTATCTAAAGAGGATACTGCTGCTATTGTAGCCTTGTACAAGGCAGGGAAGTGTAATAGATAGCTGAAACTACAGGGCTGGCACTATGAAGTATGCAAAGATGGATGAAGTGCTATGTTGACGGTGGTGGCATTGATATTTCTACCTAGGAGAAATGACCTGGAGGACCTCATATCACTTACTAGTGCACTCTGAAGATTATCCAACATCAAGTAGACAAGAATCCATGTATTTTAGTACAATAGTTAAAGGAAGACATCATCATGTGTCTGTATGTAGTATTCGTAGCCGGCTTCATGATGATTTAAAATTCAAGAAGTGTATGCCTCTCAAGAAACTGCTTCTGACGGAATGCCAGTGCAAAAATAGACTCTCATTTGCCAAGAAATGTTTGGAGTGGGACAACGAAAAGTGGAAGAAAGTGTGGTCTGATGAGGCTACATTTGATGTTACTGGCAACTGTAGAGGCTAAGTGTACCAGAGGCCAGGTAGTGACCTATATGACCCTTTGTACATTCAAGCAACTGTAAAATTTCCAGACTCGCTTATGGTTTGGGTGGCTTTTGGCTATAATGGTGTTGGAAGTCTTGCGTTTTACCTCGGTTGTCTTCCACTATTTCAAAGGCAAATGTAACAAAGTTGCAAATGACACAAAATAGTGATTTCAGAACAATCATTGACTGCTTAGCATCCTTAAACACTCGACACCTACTTAATGAAACAAAAATCCTCCCAATACAGTCCCACTTCAATATGCTTAGCACTCGGTTCTGTGTTACAGCATAAGATCCTTCCCACCCAAACTGCTTTATCACTAACCACCAACCCCCAATAGAAGTACAAACCTTATCCCAGCTTCACGCTTCAAACCCAGTCTTAAACTCCAACCCACCAGACATACACCTCATCAAATACTATATTCCCTAAACAAACACGAGTCACATTCTCCCACTTTCACTTTGGATATCACCCATCACCACAACACAAAAAACACCATTTCAACATATCTCAAAGCCATTCTTGCTCATGATATAACTACCAAAAAGAAGACATTGAGCATTTACTTCTCAGTTGCCTTGCACTCTCTACACATAGATGCACTCATAACTTCACAACACTGCACGAGCTGTGTCTCAACTGGTAGTTGTGGCCACTGCCTCGAGTACTGCAAGAGCTTCATAGTGATGGAGGGGAATCTGGAGCAGGAAGTAAGTCTCTCAGATTTATAATCAGATTATTTACTGGGAAAACTGAATTGTAAGAAGTGTGCAATGAATACTGATGTAGCAATCAACAAGAGTAGCATTAAGTTGAGATGAAGAGTTGCATTGAAATATTGCACAACTTTGCAGATCAACAAGAAATGACTGTAGAAAGGTGTGACTTGGACAGCCCCTATAATTATAAGCTGCTGAGGTTTTGATGTCCTGATGGGATCGAGCATGTTGGTATAAGCTTACTGCTTAATTCATGGAGGATCATGCCATATTTTTCCAGTTCTTGTGACAGTCAATCACAATCACATTTGTAGATTAGCAGTTTTGAAAAAATAATTTTCTCCAGGGCTCTTTGTTTGTTTAGATTGCTACATATGGGCAGATTCCTTGTCAAGGTTGAGGATTATATGGTTAGAAATGACAAGGGGAACATTACCTTCTGGTTGAATACTTTTGTTTAGGATGACACCTCGGGTAGATCTCTGTTTCATGAAGACGAAATGTCTTATACCAATGTATGCTCCTTTTTTTGATTATAAGGCAGTTGTAATCGAAGCCTTAATCTTGCTGATTCTCAGACTGTTAGGTTTCCAAGGATTAGTGCATAGTTGCCTTGCAGTAGGTAAGACATCTCTGAGGAAAGAGACTAATACTGTTCTGCCATTTTCCTCTAAGATTCTTGAGTCTCTCATAGTCATCACCATTTAGAAGAGATCCAGTTGAACTTCCTGTTTTGGAATCGTCTAATTTGGATTTTTTCTTGCATATTTGTAGAGGAACATATGAAGACTTCTGGACAGATGATCTTTTTTTATTCGCTCCATACTTAGAAACTCTATATCTCGGTTTTGAAAACTTTTCCACTTTTCTTGAAAGAATCTGCTGTAACTAACTAGGTGAATATAGTTTTCCTTTAGCCTTCCATTTGACAAGTAAAGCCTGTAACACTGTAGCATTATACAAGGTACCTTTTTCAAGAATCTTTTCTATTGGCATTTGACATAAGTGATTGTAACCCTATTTGGAATAGGCTGTTGAGATCCATTGTTCTTCGGAAACATTTATATCCCTCTTCTTAGCATTGGTTAAAATCTTCGAAGGCCTTTAATCTTTTACAATAGGTTTTTTTGAGGGGATCATTACCCCACAATGTCGTCTTAAGAAAACCCTTTCCTTTAGCTTTAGTGTGAGGAAACAGATAATCTTGTGCAATGTTTGGACAGAAATCCCTTAAAGTTGAAGGTCATCTTTTATAGGTAAAGATAAGTGTAAAACCAAAAATTATTTCAAATGAAAAGGTTGATTTTAGGAATAAACTTATTGTAATACAGTACAGGAAGCACATCTCCTTTGTAGTGTGTGCCTTTGTGGTGAGATGCTTACACCTTTCTTTTCTTTTTCTCAGAAAATTACAAGAGAATATTTCTTTATTCATCGAAGTTCCTTGAAGCACTATCTTTCTAAAGCCAGTATAAGGAAGGATCTTTTCATGTTGGATGAAGAAGGTGATGTGCCTTTAACAGTTAGGTGTGAAAGAAAAAGTCCAATTTGGATTTTTATTTGGATCTTAGAAGAATTATTGGTGTTTGTGGCCTTTCCTATGATACATGGAGACAACAGCTATGTCTTTATATCATGGTTTTTTTTTTTTTCATACATATTCGCCATTTCCTGCATTAGTGAGGTAGCGTTAAGAACAGAGGACTGAGCCTTAGAGGGAATTTCCTACTTGGCCCCCTTCTCTCTTCCTTCTTTTGGAAAAGTAAGAAATGGTAGGGGAGGATTTTCAGCCCCCCACTCCCTCCCCTTTTAGTCGCCTTCTACAACATGTAGGGAATATGTGGGAAGTATTCTTTCTCCCCTATCCCCAGGGATAATCATGGTTATGTTTAAAGATAAAGGTGTAAGCGTGAAACCACATTTTCGTATGGCAAACAAATATTAAAAAAGAATATGTGTCCTATTCATGGTTCACAGATTTACTTGCTGATAATTGTAGATCTTTTCATAGGAAGTACCTCTAACAAGATATCATAGGTACTTGTTGAACGATGCTTTTAAATAAGAACCATAGAGTGGAAATGAGTTTCTTGTTTGTTAGGAGCATTTATCAAATCAGATCATTCAAAACTTACAAATTGCAAAATTGCAGTGATTTTCATTTATTTTTGTAAACTATCAGGATCATATGAAGTGCATATGAAAAAACTGTCACCTGGAACTTTTTTGAAATGTTGATTTTAGGTCTTCAGATATACTGGTTCTGAATGACTTTCTAGTCACATGGGTAAAGGCTACATGTTTACTTGGAGCCATATATATTCTTGATTATAGTTTTAAGGTTTTGCTTTTTGAATCAGTGTCTGACAAGAGTGTATTTAAGATTTAATTCCCCTGACCCATTATTAGGTGTGTGTCAATGTGTCAGATGACATGTGGATGTACTCTGTTTAAGGTATAGCTGATGTCTGTCTCCCCTATATGTGTACCTGCTTACAGTGTGATTAAGTACATGTCATTTGGGCTTGAAAGAAAAATGCATCTATCACCCAACTACCCAGGTGCCTCTTGTTCGTTTTGGCTCCATAGTGTGCTGATTTTTGCTGAGCCTGTAGTATGCGACCATCCATGAGCACTGCATGACCATACTTATGGTAAGTATAATTACATGTTCCAGCCATCCCCTTGCCACATTTGGCTGGCTTATGATGAATGGTTTTTTAAGAGTGACAGGCATTAAAGTTTGGTAGTTTTAACATGTTATCCAGCTGTCCATCTCTTCAAATAAGGCAGCATGTGATGTTTTAACATTCTCTTCCCTAACCCAAAACTCATTTTTGTATTGTGCAGGAAATATGTCTGATTGCCTAAGCGGCTGTATTTCTGTTTTTACTGTTGTTATTTCATTAGAGATTATATTATTTGATCATGAAAAAATTCACTATGCTGCTTATAGTAAATGGCTAACTGCTAGAGTGTAGATTGATAAATATTACTGGGTTGTTTTAACTTGAAGAGGATTATATGCATCAAAAGCATATCCTACATATAATGATAAATAATCCATTTTTTCTGCAGAAAATATTGTATTTTGTGAATTCGTCAATCTTAATAGCATTAACAATGCAAGATGAGTTAATACTCACTCTTCATGATATTTATGTATTCCACAATGAATTAATATTATTATTCCTCCTCCTCCTCCTCCCCTTCTTCCTGTACCTCCCAACCTTCCCCACCATGTAGGTGATGTGATGCGTAACAAGTGGAGTGTGAGCAATATTCTTGCGATTGATGTTGGCTCGCAGTATGAAACTCAGTTTACCAATTATGGAGACTGTTTGTCAGGCTGGAGTGTCCTCTTCCGCAGGGTCTTCCCCTTCAAATACTTCTTCAGGAAAGAACTCAGGGTGAGAAAATTATTGCAAGTAAGGTTGATACTAATTAATGTTGGTGTGAAATGTAAATATGTGGAATTGTATTAATTGAGCTCTGTAGTTCCAGTTTAGAATTGTTCATTAATGCTGTAATCTGTCAAACTGCTGATTATGTACTTTGCAAAATATTTCAAAATTAGAACTATATGATGTTCAGAATATGAAAAATTCACTATTGTAGTCTTCAAGTCTTTCTGCTACCAGTTTACCAGGATTTTTGAAACAGGCTAAATAAAAAAGCTGTAAACCACACAAAACAGGCATTCAATACCTCCTCAGACAAAGATTCTATAGATAGAATCCATGCTTGAATTTCAGTGTCATGCAACATCACTGGACTCTTCTTATCTCGACCACTCCATAACCGATCACCAGTCATCATGTAGAAATAATTAATTGACCCCTACCTTGCCCCCAAGAAACCTATTCTCACAGATCCATCCTTCTGCAACAAACACAAAAAATAAAACTATTTTCAGTTTCCTCATGTATAACCTCCCTATACCTCCATCAAACCACAGTTTGAAGGTCATCTTTTATGCAGACTTTACAGTCACATCACATCACTTTTACATCAGCAAACGTGCAGCAGTATGGTATTCATTTGGAAAAAATAGCTCGCCAAAACAATGTTTGCATCCCCACAGAAGTCTTCAGTTCCGCTTGTGACTTCTGACAGACAAGAACTCAACCTGTGCTCTCTAGTCACCTTGTATGGAATGGACATCCACTCAACAGAACATTAACTATTCTAGGCATCATGTGTGATACTCGTATACATTCACTTCCCACTCCAAAAACATCAGCATTAAAGCAAAACACAAAATGAATACCCTTAAAGCACTAACGGATACCAGATTTAGGCTAGGAAGAAAATCCCTTTGCATCCATTACAAACAATTCATCCACTTCTCACTAAAATACGCCTCACCTGCCTGGTCTTACATCCTCTCAAGTAAATATGCATAACGCTTGACATGATGCTGCCTATACTTGTAGGTGACCCAGTATCACCCTCTTCTGATCCCAGCCTTTAGTACTATGTGCTCATTTACATCATTTACTCGTGCAGAAAATTTTTCATTTTCTTTCATACTTGGTCACCATTTCTTGCATTAGCAAAATAGTGCCAGGAATAGACAAAGAAAGGCCACATTCGCTCGCATCTATCGCTCTATCCACAACCTGGTGCCATAGACTTTTTTCTCTGGTTTAGCCAGGTGTTTGGTTCAGTCCAGTGACATTACATAATTTCAGTTCATTCTATCCCATGCATATTACAGCATATATTAACAAATGTTTTTTATTTGTTTTGTCATTTAAATGTCTTAGATGTATATATTTTGTTTTTTATTGATCAATATGTCATAAATTAGAAATACTTGGTTAAGATGAGGGGGCTTAGAAGTTAACATCCCTTGCACTGTGAGAACTTGTCAAAGCTTTGAGTGATTTTGCTTTAAATAACCTTTTCTGGGAATGCATCCTCTATTAGGGGTGAGGGTTCATTCATCATCTTTTATATTAATTTCTCACGTACAGAGTCTTATGATTATATGTATGGGCACTTGCTTGGTAAGGGGTTAAAACCATTTTATTCCCCAAAATAAGTGTTTTCTTGAAGATTCATCCCCTTCGGCCACCATACAACATAAATTTAGCAGATGCTTATTTATTAGGTCGTAATAACCATGAAGCTCCCTGTCCAGGCCTGTGACATTACAGCATGAAGATGAAGTCATATCATGTGGCCAACCACACCTGTTCGTTTACTTGCTGTGCTACTTTAAGGAATTGCTTGCCTTTGCTTTACATTGGCTTACATTGTCATTAATTTTCTTTTCCTGCTCAGGTATGTTGGTTAAGTATCCTTGTTTTTATATCAGTTTTTCCATGACTTGAATCAAAAGTAGTTTGTTGTATTTTGTTGTATATAGACATCCAGTGAAAAGCGACTCCATGGACATGAGCTGCCTCAGTTTGGCAGTTAACTTAGACTTCGTTTTGATGGGTCATCCCATATACTATTGTGTTTTTATGCACTTGCTTGTTTTTATTTTTGTGATGAATTTCTAGTCTTTCTCTCAACAATGATGTGATGGTTTATAACATCTCTGACTTGTGTTTGATGATTATTTAATACTTGAGATATTTTGGTAGGACCTAGGATTTGATGGTCATACACAAAAAGTCAGGGTTGGTATTAAACTGTTCCTAAATGGGTTGGGACACTAGGTTAACTGGTTGAGATGTTTAAATCTCACAGGGATGAGGATGGTGTCCCAGGTGGTTTTCTTCATGAATTCAATTGTTATTCTGTTATTACTGACATGACACCTTGACTTTTATTTGTGTTAGGAATATCTTGTAATCATATATATTTGTAGGGGGAACAAAGCCAGACCCCAAAGACCCATGCTTCAGTTAGTGCATTGATGATACATAAGGGAACTAAGTTGGAGGGTTTTTACCTGGAGGGAGTCCTTGCAGTGCTTCATGGTATTGTGCATTCATGGAACTTCATTGGGGCTTTACCTTCACTGCACAGAAACTTATGCTAAAGTCAAGATCATCTTTTAACTTTGCATCATCCATATGAGAAATGAAGATAGTCCTGTTGTGTAAGGTTTCCTTTCCCTTTCTAATGTACTGATGATTGTAATAGTGGAACAGAGTTAGAATGTATCCATCCACATGTAATCTTTGCAATCCGGGACAGGTCTGATCTTTACAGACCCTCTACAAAGCTTTGGATGTATGATACAAAAACTCTTTTTCATGTAGTTGAGCATATGCTGCATCTTTTGGATGGATAAACTTAGTTTTATTTTCAATAAAGGTGGGTTTATAGGGACAACAGTACTGCAAGTAATTTTAGCCTGATGTCTCAGAGAAAATTGTCCCAAAATAGATTTGATGACTACTAGATTGAGCCTCTACTCTGAGGTTTTGACATCAATAGTCAGTGAATGATTGTGTGTGGCAAGTTGCTTTGTATTGTTTGGTCCCTGTGAATGAGTATCTGTCATTCTTGTTTGCAGTATATCAGATGAAGTGGGTTACTCCTCATGGATACACCATATTTTAGGGGGTATAATGTTTTAACTGATCATTGAGCAAGTTTTCTCTAAGATGCTCATACTTTGTGTTAATGAATATCTGGTATACCCAGTTTTTTTTGTCTTCAAAGGTGCCAAACTTGTATGAAATCCAGTCACGGTTATCATATGTGTCATGTATCCGACAACTAGAAGAATTGAAAGGAAGTGATTACTGTGAATATATTCGTCCTCCTATTGACAAGTATCAAACTCTCCAGTTTGGATCTTTTGATGAGATTAAGGTAAGCAGATGTTTGCTGTTTTCCAGTTTTTCTTATTTCATTATTTATTTTTCCTGCAGTCATTATTCAGTTTTCTCTTTGTATTCTTCCTGAGGAAGGCAGGTAGCAGCTACTTCATGCATGTGACTACCAACCCAACAGTCTGTTATATTCAGTAAATGTTTCAAGCATTGCTCTAAGGTCATCAGCATATGAAACTATAGAAATTGGTGATAAATGAGGTACTTAACGAAGATTACTTATACACTATCTTGCATTGAAATTAGGGAAAGGCAGCATAAAAAGGAAGGCTGAGGAAACGATATATTTATGTCTGTTGCTGTTGTCAAAAAGATGATTTGTAGAAATGTTATGGAAAGTTATCTACATGTCAATCAGTCTCACTGTATCATTTTGCAATAAATAAAGTTGTTGGTAATAACTTGATTCATAGTATGCTCACATCTTCCCCATCTGTTTGGATTTGTTGTATGTTATATTTCAAAGTTCTAACTGTAAAAGTAAGATAAATGTATTAATGAATTTAGGAGGTGGGCTACCAGCATGGGAAGACGTACTTCAGTGGCATGCTCAAAGGTGGCCGTACTGTGGAGTGCATATACCAACTGAGTAATTTGAATGAGCGCTGGCGAGGTGAGAAGGTCTGCCTCGATGCCTCTCCTGCAAATTTTACAGACTTAGCTCAGATTGTCTGCTCAGTCAGAAAACCCACTGCTAACAAAGTAATAGAAGGTAGGTAGGTCTCACATGCTGGTTTATAATGTTATTGTTTGTATAATTACACTGCTGAATTATATAAATAAGCATTTTTTTTAAAGGCATTGAACAATCCTGTGGGTAAGATGATTTTCATACAGTACTTGAAATTTTGCAAATAATGAAGAAAGGATTGATATGACTGGGAAGCTTTTCCAACTTTTGGCCATGGTATTGATTATACAGTATATTTTCATTGAAACATATCTGCAATGGGAGGGATAGGATAGAGTAATGTGCTATAACCTATGAATAATTCCATTAACTGGTTGTGAGGGAATGTAAGCTTAAATGAATGGATTCTCTTGGACTTGTTTTAGTTTTAAAGACAAGAATTTTTAAGGGGTGCTTGTAAAATAACATTAAGGATATCAATATTATGTGTAATAATCCCATGGTGATAAGAGTGGAAGAATATTATCCATTGTTACACATGGTAGCCAAAAACTTTTTATGGAATAATTCTCTATTATTATTTGGTAAAGATTAAATAAGCCAAGGTATTAGTATGTGGTGTATTTAAATTCCTCTTTT
>JAUUDY010141309.1:0-13607 GCA_032361765.1 Panulirus inflatus
TGAGGAGAGGAATAGTCTATACTAATAAAATGAGGAATAGTCTATACTAGTGAGGACGGGAATAGGCAACACTAGTGAGGAGAGGAACAGTCAGCACTAATGAGAAGAATAGGCTACACTAGTGAGGAGAGGAGTAGTCTACACTAGTGAGGAGAGGAATGGTTTACACTAGTGTGGAGAAGGATAGCCTACACTAGTGAGGAGAGGAATAGTCTACACTAGTGAGGAGAGGAAGAGGCTACACTAGTGAGGAGAAGAACAAGCTACACTAGTGAGGAAAAGAATAGTCTACACTAGTGAGAAGAGGAAAACTAACACTAGTGAAGTGAGGAACAGGCCACACTAGTGAGGAGAGGAATAGTCTACACTGGTGAGGGGAGGAATAGCGTACACCAGTGAGGAGAGGAATAGGCAACACTAGTGGAGAGGAAAACTACACTATTGAGGAGAATAATATTCTACACTAGTGAGGAGAGGAAAAGTCTGCACTAGTGAGGAGAGAAAAACTACCGCTAGTGAGGAGAGAAATAGTCTGCACTAGTGAGGAGAGAAACAGGCTACACTAATGAGGAGAGGAATAGTGTACACTAGAGAGGAGAGGAATAGGCTGCAATAGTGAGGAAAGGAATAGTCTACACTAGTGAGGAGAGGAACAGTCTACACTAGTCAGGAGAGGAATAGGCTACAATAGTGAGGAAAGGAATAGTCTACACTAGTGAGGAGAGGAACAGTCTACATTAGTCAGGAGAGGAATAGGCAACACTAGTGAGGACAAGAAAACTAACAGTGGTGAGGAGAGGAATAGTCTACACTAATGAGGAGAGGAAGAGTCTACACTAGTGAGGAGAGGAACTGGATATACTGGTGAAGAGAGTCATAAGCTACACAGGTGAGGACAGGATTATGCTACACTTGTGAGGAGAGGAATAGGCTACACTAGTGAGGAAAGGAATAGTCTACACTAGTGAGGAGAGGAATACTCTACACTAGTTAGGAGATGAAAAGTCTACACTAGTGAAGAGAGGAATAGTCTACACCAGTGATGAGTGGAATATTCAACACTAGTGAGGAGAGGAATGGTTAACACTAGTGAGGAGAGGAATACTCTACACTAGTGAGGAGAGGAATGGTCAACACTAGTGAGGAAAGGAATATTCTGCACTAGTGAGGAGAGGAATAGGCTACACTAGTGAGGAGAGAAATAGGCTACACTACTGTGAAGAGGAATAAGCTACACTACTGAGGAGAGGAATATCCTACACTATTGAGGATAGGAAAATTTACACTAGTGAGGAAAGGAATAGGCAACACTAGTGAGGAGAGGAACAGGCTACACTAGTGAGAAGAACAGGTTACACTAGGGAGAGGAATAGTCTACAATAACGAGGAGAGAAATAGCATACACTAGTGAGGAGAGGAATGGTCTACACTGGTAAGGAGAGGAATAGTCTCCACTAGTGAGGAGACGAACAGGCTACACTAGTAAGGAGATGAACAGGCTACACTACTGAGGAGAGGAATAAGCTACACTAGTGAGGAGAGGAATAGTCTACACTAGTGAGGAGAGGAATAGTCTACAACAGTGAGAAGAGAAATAAGCAAAAGTAGTGAGAAGAGGAAAACTAACACTAGTGAGGAGATTAACATTCTACACTAATGAGGAGAGGAATAGTTTTCACTGGTGAAGAGAGGACAACTAACACTAGTAAGTAGAGGAATAGTCTGCACTAGTGAGATAAACAGGCTACACTAGTGGGGAGAGGAAATGGCTACTCTAGTGAGGAGAGGAAATGGCTACAATAGTGAGAAAAATAGTCTAGACTAGTGAGAAGAGGAATAGGCTACACTAATGAGGAAAAGAATAGTCTACACTAGTGAGGAGAGGAACAGGCTACACTAGTGATAAGAAAAACAGGCTACACTCTTGAGGAGAGGAACACACTACACGAGTGAGGAGAATGATAGGCTACAATAGTGAGGAGAGGAATAGTCTAGACTAGAGATGAAAGGAATAGGCTACACTAGAGAGGAGAGGAATAGGTTACATAAGTACGGAGAGGAATAGTCTACACTAGTGAGAAGAACAGGCTATTCTAGTGAGGAGAGGAATAGTCTGCACTAGTGAGGAGAGAAACAGGCTACACTAGTGATGAGAGGAATAGGCTACACTCTTGAGGAGAGGAATAGGAAACACTAATGAGAAGAGGAATAGGCTAAACTAGAGAGGAAAGGAACACACTACACTAGCGAGTAGAGGAATAAGCTACACTAGTGAGGAGAGGAATAGTCTACATTAGTGAGGAGAAGAAAACTATCACTAGTGAGGATAGGAACAGGCTACACTAGTGAGGAGAGGATTATGTTACACTAGTGAGAAGAGGAACAGTCTACACTAGTGAGGAGTGGAAAAGGCTACACTAGTGATGAGAGGAATAGGCTAAACTACTGAGGATAGGATAGGCTACACTAGTGATTAGAGGATCAGTTTACACTGAAGCATAGATTAATAGGCAACACTAGTGAGGAGAGGAAAATTAATACTGGTGATGAGAGGAATAGTCTACACTAGTGAAGAGAGGGACAGGCTATACTAGTGAGGAGAGGAATAGGATACACTAGTAATGAGAGGAATAGGATACACTAGTGAGGAAAGGAACAAACTGCACTAGTGAGGAGGGGAATAGTCTAAACAAGTAAGAGGAATAGTCTACACTAGAGAGGACAGGAAAATTTACACTAGTAAAGTGAGGAATAGTCTACAATAGTGAGGACAGGAATAGGCTACACTACTGAGGAGAGGAATAGACTACACTAGTGAGAAGAGGAATAGTCTACAGTAAAGAGGAGAGGAATAGGCTACATTAGTGAAGAGAGGAACAGGCTACACTCGTGAGGAGATGAATAGGATACACTAGTGAGGAGAAGAAAAGGCTACACAAGTGGGGAAAAGGAATAGTCTACACTAGTAATGATAAGAAAAACAGTGAGGAGAGGAGTAGGCTACATAAGTAAAGATAGGATAGGCTACACTAGTGAGGAAAGATATAGTCTACACTGAAAAATAGAGGAATAGGCAACACTACTGATGAGAAGAAAATTAACACTGGTAGGGAGAGGAATTGTCTACACTAATGAGGAACAGGCTATACTAGTGAGGAGAGAAATAGGCTACACTAGTGAGGAAAAGAATAGACTACGCTAGTGAGGAGAGGAACGGGCTATACTAGTGAGGAGAGGAATAGTCTACATTAGGGAGGAGAGGAATAATATACACTAGTGAGGAGAGGAACTGACTACAATAGTGAAGGTAGGAATAGATCATACTAGCGAGGAGAGGACTAGTATTCACCAGAGAGGAGAGGAATAGGCTGCACTACCGAGGAGAGGAACAGATTAAACTAGTGAGGAAAGGAAGAGTCTACACTAGTGAAGAGAAGAAATCTAACAAGTGAGGAGAGGTACAGGCTACAGTATTGAGGAGAAGAATAGGCTACATTAGTAAGGAGAGGTACAAGTTACAGTACTGAGAAGAGGAATATGTTACATTAGTGAGGAGAAGAATAGGCTACACTGGTGAGGAGAGGAATATTCTACTCAAGTGAGGAGAGGAACAGGCTACACTTATGAGGAGAGGAATAAGATACACTCGCGAGAAGAGTCATATTCTACACGAGTGAGGAGAGGAACAGGCTAAAATAGTGAGGAGACAAATAGACTACACTAGTGAAGAGAGGTAGACTACAATAGTGAGGAGAGGAACCGGCTACCCTTGTGATGAGAGGAATAGACTACACTAGTGAAGAGACAAAGAGTCTACACTAGTGAGAAGAAAGCTAACACTATTGAGGAGTTGAGCATGCTTTACTTGTAAGGAGAGGAATAGGCTACACTTGTGAGGAGATGAATAGTCTACACTAGTGAGGAGACTAATAGGCAACAATAGCGAGGAGAGGAAAGCTAAAACTGGCGAGGAGACGAATAGTCTACACAGGTGAGGAGAGGAATAGGTTGCACTAACGAGAACAGGAATAGGCTACACTAGCGAGGAGAGGAATATTCTACGCAGGTGAGGAGAGGAATATGGTACACTAGTGAGAAGAGGAACCGGCGACACTTGTGAGGAGAGGAATAAGCTACACTAGTGAAGAGACGAAAACTCTATAATAGTGAGAAGAAAGCTAACACTGGTGAGAAGACGAGCAGGATACACTAGTGAGGAGAGGAATATTCTACTCAAGTGAGGAGAGGAGCAGGCTACACTAATGAGAGGAATAGGATACACTAGTGAGGAGAGGAGTAGTCTACACTAGTTAGAAGAGGAACAAGCTAAACTAGTGAGGAGACGAATACTCTACACTATTGAGTAGAGGAGCAGTCCATACTAGTGAGGAGAGAAGTAAATACACTAGTGAGGAGAGAAATAGTCTACACTAGTGAGGAGAGGATTAGGCTACACTAGTGAGGAGAGAAATAGTCTACACTAGTGAGCAGAGGTGTAGTCTAAATTAGTGAGGCGAGGAAAAGGCTGCACTAGTGAGGAGAGGAACAGACTACTCTAGTTAGGAGAGTAATAGGCCACACTATTCAGGAGAGGAGTAGGCTACACTAGAGAGGAAAAGAATAGTTTACACTAGTGATAGAGGAAAACTAACACTAATGAGGAGGGGAACAGGCTACACAAGTGAGGAGAGGAATAGGCTACACAAGTGAGGAGAGGAATAGGATACGCTAGTGAGGCAAGGAATAAGCAACATTAGTGAGGAGAGGAGTAGGCTAGACTATTAAGGAGAGGAATAGTCTACATTAGTGAGGAGAGGAGTAGGCCATACTAGTGAGGAGAGGAATAGTCTACACTAATGAGAAGAGGAATTGCCTATACTATTGAGAAGATGCAAAATTCTACACTAGTGAGGAGAGAAAACTAACACTAGCGAGGAGACGTACAGGCTACACTATTGGGAAGAGGAATAGGCTACACTAGTGAGGAGAGAAATAATCTACACAAGTGAGGAGAGGAATATTTTACACTAGTGAAGAGAGGAAAAGGCTACACGAGGGAGGAAAGGAATAGGCTACATTATTGAGGAGAGGTAGAGGCTACGCTAGTGAGGAAAGTGATGTTCTACACTAGTAAGGAGATGAATGGGCTGTAATAGTGAGGAGATGAAGAGGCTAGTCTAGTGGCGAGAGGAATAGGATAAACTAGTGAACAGATGAATAGTGTACACTAGTGATGAGAGGAAAACTAACTCTAGTGAGGAGAGGAACAGGTTACACTAGCGAGGAGAGGAACAGGTTGCACTAGTAAGGAGTGAAATAGTCTACACTAGTGAGGAGAGGAATAGGCTACACTAACAAGGATAAGAAAACGTTACACCAGTGAGGAGAGGAATAGGCTACTCTAGTGAGGATAGGTATTATCTACAAGCGTAAGGAGAAAAAAACTAATACAAGTGGGTAGAGGAACAGGCTACGATAGTGACGAGAGGAACAGGCAACACTAGTGAAGAGAGGAATAGTCTAAACTAGTGAGGAGAGGAATAGGCAACACTAGTGAGAAGAGGAAAACTAACAATAGTAAGCACAGAATTAGTCTACACTAGAGAGGAGAGGAACAGGCTACACTATTGACGAGGGGAATATTCTACACTAGTGAGGAAAGGAAAAGGCTACAGTAATGAGATAGAGGAATAGTCTAAACCAGAGAGTTGAGGAATAGGCAACGCTAGTGAGGAGAGAAATAGTTTCCACTAAGGAGAGGAATAGGCAACACTCATGAAGAGAGGAATAGTCTACACTAGTGAGGAGAAGTATAGGCTACACTAGTGGGGAGCAGAATAGGCTACACTAGTGAGGAGAGGAATAGTCTACATTAGTAAAGAGAGGAAAAGGCAACACTAGTGAGAAAAGGAATAGTTTACACTACAGATGAGAGGAATAGGCTACACTAGTGTGGAGAGGAATATTCTACACTAGTGAAGAGAGATATAGTCTACACAAATAAGGAGGGGAGTAGTCTACACTAGTGAGGAGAGGAACAGGACATAATAGTGAGGAGAGGAACAGGACATAATAGTGAGGAGGGGAATAGACTACCTTGGTAAGGAGAGTAATAGGCTACACTAGCATGGAGAGGAACAGGCTACACTAGTGAGGAGAGGAATGACCTACTCTAGTGAGGAAAGGAACAGTCTACATTTCTAAGGAGAGGAATAGACTACACTAGTGAGGAGAAGAATATGTTACACTAGTGAGGAAAGGAATAGTCTACGCAAGTGAGGAGAGAAATGGGATACACTAGTAGGGAGAGGAACATGGTACACTAGCAAGGAGTGGAATAGGCTACACAAGTGAGGAGAGGAATAGTCTCCACTAGTGATGAGAGGAAAAGTAACACTAGTGAGGAGAACAGGCTACACTAATGAGGTTATGTTAGCGTGCACTAATGAGGAGAGAAATACTCTATACTGGAGATCAGAGGAATAGGCAACACTAGAGAGGAGGGGAAAACTAGCACTGGTGAGGAGAAGAATAGTCTACACTGGTGAGGAGAGGAACACGCTACACTAATAAGGAGAGGATAGGCAACATTAGTGAGGAGAAGAATAGCCTACAGTAGTGAGGAGAGTAACAGGCTACACAAATGAGGAGAGGAATACTGTACAATAATGAGATGTATGGGCTACACTAGTGACGAGCAGAATAGGCTACACTAGTGGGGAGAGGAATATTTTACCTTAGTGAGGAGAGGCATGGTCTACACTAAAAAGGAGTGGAATAGTCTACACTAAGCAGGAGAGTAACAGGCTACACTAGTGAGGAGAGGAATAAGCTACAATAGTGAGAAGAGGAATAGTCAGCACTAGTGAGGAGAGAAATAGGCTACACTATCAAGGAGAGGATTGGCTATTTTAGTGAGTAGAGGAACTAGCTACACTAGTGAAGAGAGGCATAGACTACATTAATGAGGAGAGAAATAGTCTACACTAGTGAGAAGAGGAAAACTAACACTATTGAGGTGAGGAATAAGCTAAAGTAGTGAAGAGAGGAATAGCTGCACTAGTGAAGAGAGGCATGGTCAACACTAATGAGGAAAGGAATAGTCAACACTAGTCAAGAGAGGAATAGGCTACACTAGTGAGGAATGGAATAGTCTACACTAGCGAGAAGAGGAATAGGCTACGCTAGTGAGAAGGGGAGTAGGCTTCAATAGTGAGGAGAGGAATAGTGTACATCTAGTGAGGAGAAGAACAGGCTACACTAGCAAGGAGAGCAATAAGTTACACTAGTGAAGAGAGGAATAGTCTACACTAGTGAGGAGACAAATAGGCAACACTAGTTAGAAGAGGAAAACTAACACTGGCGAGAAGAGGAATAGTCTACACTGGTGAAGAGAGGAACTGATTACACTAGTGAGGAGAGGAATAGACTATATTAGCGAGGAGAGGAATAATATATACTAGAGAGGAGAGGAATAGGCTGCACTAGCGAGCAGAGGAATATGCTAAACTAGCGAGGAGAGGATTATTCTACACAAGTGAGGAGAGAAATATGTTATACAAGTGAGAAGAGGAACCAGCGGCACTTGTGAGGAGAGAAATAGGTTACACTAGTGAAGCGACAAAAAGTCTACAATAGTGAGGAGAAGAAAGCTAACACTAGTGAGGAGACGAGCAGGCTACACTAGTGAGGAGAGGAATAGGGTACACTAGTGAGGAGAGGAATATTCTACTCAAGTGAGGAGAGGAACAGGCTACACTAATAAGGAGAGGAATAGGATACACTAGTGAGGAGAGGATTAGTCTACACTAGTGAGAACAGGATCAGGCTAAACTAGTGAGGAGACGAATACTCTACACTGTTGAGGAGAGGAGTAGTCTATACTAGTGAGGAGAGGAATAAGATACACTAGTGAGGAAAAAATAGTCTACACTAGTGAGGAGAGGATTAGGCTGCATTAATGAGGAGAGAAATGGTCTGCACTAGTGAGGAGAGGAATAGTCTAAAATAGTGAAGCGAGGAAAAGCCTACACTAGTGAGGAGAGGAACAGACTACTCTAGTTAGGAGAGTAATAGGCTACACTATTGAGGAGAGGAATAGTCTACACTAGAGAGGAGAGGAATAGTCTACACTACTGCGAGAGGAAAACTAACACTAGTGAGAAGAGGAACAAGGTACACAAGTGAGGAGAGGAACAGGCTGCACAAGTGAGGAGAGGAATAGAGTACGCTAGTGAGGAGAGGAATAGGCATCATTAGTGAAGATAAGTGTAGGCTACACTATTGAGGAGAGGAATAGTCTACATTAGTCAGGAGAGGAGTGGGTTATACTAGTGAGGAGAGGAATAGTCTACACTAGTGAGGAGAGGAATTGTCTACACTATTCAGATGAATATTCTACACTAATAAGGAAAGGAAAACTAACACTAGTGAGGAGACGTATATGCTACACTACTGAGGAGAGAAATAGGCTACACTAGTAAGGAGAGAAATAATCTATACAAGAGAGGAGAAGAATATTTTACACAAATGAGGAGAGGAAAAGGCTACACTAGGGAGGAGAGGAATAGGCAACACTATTGAGGATAGATAGAGGCTAAACTAGTGAGGAAAGTGATGTTCTACACTATTAAAGAGATGAATGGGCAGCAATAATGATGAGATGAAGAGGCTAGTCTAGTGGCGAGAGGAACAGGATAAACTAATGAAGAGACGAATAGTGTACATAGTGATGAGAGGAAAACTACTTCTAGTGATGAGAGGAACAGGCTACACTAGTAAGTAGAGGAATAGGCTGCCTTAGTAAGGAGAGGAATAGGCTACACTAGTGTGGAGAGGAACAGGATCCACTAGCACGGAGAGGAATAGGCTACACTAGTGAGGGTGGGAATAGTCTACATTTGTGAGGAGAGGAATAGAATACACTAGTGAGGTGAGGAATAGGTTACACTTATGAGGAGAGGAATAGCCTACGCAAGTGAGGAGGGGAATAGAATACACTAGTGGGGAGAGGAACAGGGTACACTAGCGAGGAGAGAAATAGGCTACACAAGTGAGAACAGAAATATTCTACACTAGAGAGGACAGGAATAGTCTGCACTAGTGATGAGAGAAACAGGCTACACTAGTGAGGTTAGGATAGGCTACACTAATGAGGAGAGAAATACTCTGTACTGGAGATTAGAGGAATGGGCAACACTAGTGAGAAGAGGAAAACTAACACTGGTGAGGAGAAGAATAGTTTACACTGGTGAGGACAGGAACAGGCTACACTAATGAAGAGAGGAATAGACTACACTAGTGAGGGAAGGAATAGGCTACAGTAGTGAGGAGAGGAATAGTCTACACTAGAGAGGAGAGGAACTGGCTGTACTAATGAGGAGAGGAATATTCTACACTAGTGAGGAGAGGCATAGTCGACACTAATAAGGAGTGGAATAGTTTACACTAATGAGGAGAGGCATATTCTACACTAGTGAGGAGAAGCATAGTCTACACTCGTAAGTAGTGGAGGAGTCTACACTAATGAGGAGAGGAATAAGGTACAGTAGTGAGGAGAAGAATAGTCAACACTAGCGAGGAGAGGAACACACTCCACTAGGAAGGAGAGGAATAGGCTACACTAGTGAGGAGAGGAATGTCCTACTCTAGTGAGGATAGGAATAGTCTACATTTCTGAGGAGAGGAATAGACTACACTAGTGAGGAGAAGAATAGGTTACTCTGGTGAGGAGAGTAATAGTATACGCAATTGAGGTGAGAAATATAATACACTAGT
Organism: Panulirus inflatus; assembly: GCA_032361765.1. Taxonomy (NCBI): domain Eukaryota; kingdom Metazoa; phylum Arthropoda; class Malacostraca; order Decapoda; family Palinuridae; genus Panulirus; species Panulirus inflatus. The sequence goes on from JAUUDY010141309.1 coordinate 9,778, forward strand.
GTGGAGAGGAACAGGGTACACAAACGAGGAGAGCAATAGACCACACAACTGAGAAGAGGAACAGGCTAGACTAGAGAGGAGAGGAATAGTCTACACTAATGAGAAGAGGAAAACTAATACTATTGAGGAGAGGAACAGGCTACACTAGTGAGGTTAGGATGAGCTACACTAATGAGGAGAGGAATACTCTATACTGGAGATTAGAGGAATGGGCAATTGCCACTAATGAGGACAGGAAAACTAACACTGGTGAGGAAAAGAATGGTGTGCACTGATGAAGAGAGGAGCAGGCTACACTAATGAAGAGATGAATAGTCTACACTAGTGACGAGAGGAATAGGCTACAATAATGAGGAGAGTAACAGGTTACACTAATGAGGAAAGGAATACTCTGCACTGGTGAGGAGAAATATAGGCTACACTAGTGAGGAGTAGAATAGTCTACACTAGTGAGGAGAGGAATAGTCTACACTAGTACGGAGAGGAAAAGGCAACACTGGTGAGGAGAGGAATAGTCTACACTAGAGAGGAGATGAACAGGCTGGAATAGTGAGGAGAGGAATATTCTCTACTAGTGAGGAGAGGCATAGTCTACACTAATAAGGAATGGAATAGTCTACACATAATGAGGAGAGTAACAGGCTACACTAGCGAGGAGAGGAATAGGCTACAGTAGTGAGGAGAGAAACAGGATACACCAATGAACAGAGGCATAAACTACACTAATGAGGAGAGGAATAATCTACACTAGTAAGGAGAGGAAAAGGCAACGCTAGTCAGGAGAGGTATAGTCTACACTAGAAAGGAGAAGAATAGGCTGCACTAGTGAGGAGAGGAATATTATACACTGGTGAGGCGAGGCATAGTCTACACCAATAAGGAGTAGAATAGTCTACACTAGTGACGACAGGAACAGACGACAATAGTGAGGAGAGGAATAAGCTACACCAGTGAGGAGAGGAACAGGCTACGCTAGTAAGGAGAGTAATAGCCAACACTAATAAGGAGAGGAATATGCTACAGTAAAGAGGAGAGGAATAGTCTACACCAGAGAGAGAGGAAAACTAAAACTACTGAGAAGAGGAACAGGTTATACAAGTGAGGAGAGGAATAGGCTACAAAAGTGAAGAGAGGAATACCCTACATAAGTGAGAGGAGGAATATGCTACACTAGTGAGGAGAGTAATAAGCAACACTAGTGAGAACAGGAAAATCAACACCAGTGAAGAGAGGAATTGTCTACAATAATGAGGAGAGGAACAGGCTACACTAGCGAGTAGAGGAATAGGCTGCCTTAGTAAGGATAGGAATAGGCTTTACTAGTGTGGAGAGGAACAGGCTTCACTAGCATGGAGAGGTATAGGCTACACTAGTGAGGAAAGGAATGACCTACTCTAGTGAGGATAAGAATAGTCTATATTTCTGAGGAGAGGAATAGACTACACTAGTGAGGAGAAGAATAGGTTACACTAGTGAGGAGAGGAATAGTCTATGCAAATGAGGAGAGGAATAGGATACACTAGTGGGGAGAGGAACAGGGTACACTAGCGAGAAGAAGAATAGACTACACAAGTGAGAAGGAGTAGGCTACACTAGAGAGGAGAGGAATAGTCTACACTAGTGAGAAGAGGAAAACTAATACTAGTGAGGAGAGGAACAGGCTACGATAGTGAGGTTAGGATAGGCTATACTAATGAGGAGAGGAATACTCTATACCAGAGATTAGGGGAAGAGGCAACACTAGTGAGGCGAGGAAAACTAACACTGGTGAGGAGAAGAATAGTCTACACTGGTGAGGAGATAAACAGGCTACAATATTGAGGAGAGAAATAGGCTACACTAGTGAGGAGAGGATTAGGCTACACTAGTGAGGAGAGGAATAGGTTATAGAAGTGAGGAGAGTAACAGGCTACACTAATGAGGAGAAGAATAATATACACTAGTGAAGAGAAGTATGGGCTACACTAATGAGGAGCAGAATAGGCTACACTAGTGAGGAGAGGAATAGTCTACACAAGTAAGGAGAGGAAAAGATAACACTGGTGAGGAGAGGTATAGTCTACACTAGAGAGGAGAGGAATAGGCTACACTAGTGAGAAGAGGGGTATTCTTCACTAGTGAGGAGAGGCATAGTCTACACTAATAAGGAGTGGAATAGCCTACATTAATGAGGAGAGTAACAGGCTACACTAGTGAGGAGAGGAATAAGCTACAATAGAGGAATACTCAACACTAGTTAGGAGAGAAAGAGGCTGAACTATCAAGGAGAGCAATAGGCTACATTAGTGAGGAGAGAAACAGGCAACACTTGTGAAGAGAGGCATAGACTACACTAAAGAGGAGAAGAATAGTCTACACTGGTGAGAAGACGAAAATGAACACTATTGAGGTGAGGAATAAGCTAAATAAGGGAAGAGAGGAATAGGCTGCACTAATAAAGAAAGGAATAGGCTGCACCAGTGAAGAGAGGCATGGTCTACACTAATGAGCAGATGAATAGTCTACACTAGTGAGGAGAGGAATAGATGACACTAGTGAGGAGAGGAATAGGTTACACCATTGAGGAAAGGAATAGGCTACACTACTAGTGAGAAGGCGAGTAGGCTTCACCAGTGAGGACAGGAATAGTCTACACTAGAGAGGAGAGGAACAGGCTACACTAGTAATGAGAGGGATAGGCTACACTAGTGAGGAGAGTAATAGTCTACACCAGTGAAAAGACAAATAGGCAACACTAGTGAGGAGAGGAAAACTAAAACTGGCGAGAAGAGGAATAATCTTCACTAGTGAGGAGAGGAACTGACTACACTAGTGAGGAGAGGAATAGACTACACTAGCGAGGAGAGGAATAGTATACACCAGAGAGGAGAGGAATAGGCTGCACTAGCGAGGAGAGGAATAGGCTACGCTAGCGAGGAGAGGATTATTCTACACAAGAGAGGAGATGAATAGGCTATACTAGTGAGAAGAGGAACCGGCGACACTTTTGAGGAGGCATAGTCTACACTAGTGAATAGACGAAAAGTCTACAATAGTGAGGAGAAGAAAGCTAACACTAGTAAGGAAACGAGCAGGCTACACTAGTGCGGAGAGGAATAGGGTGCACTAGTAAGGAGATGATTAGGCAACACTAATGAGGAGAGGAATAGTTTAGACTAGTAAGGAGAGGAACAGACTACACTAGTGAGGAGTGAAATAGGCTACACTAATGAGGAGAGGAATATTCTACTTAAGTGAGAAGAGGAACAGGCTACGCTAATGAGGAGAAGAATAGGATACACTAGTGAGGAGAGGAATAGTCTACACTAGTGAGAAGAGCAACAAGCTAAACTAGTGGGGACATGAATACTCTACACTGTTGAGGAGAGGAGTAGTCTATACTAGTGAGGAGAGGAATAAGATACACTAGTGAGGAGAGAAATAGTCTACACTAGTGAGGAGAGGAATAGGCTAAATTAGTGAAGCGAGGAAAAGGCTACAATAGTGAGGAGAGGAACAGGCTACTCTAGATAGGAGAGTAATAGGCTACACTATTAAGGAGAGGAATAGGCTACACTAGAGAGGAGAGGAATAGTCTTCACTACTGAGAGATGAAAACTAACGCTTGTGAGGAGAGGAACAGGCTACACAAGTGAGGAGAGGAATAGGATACGTTAGTGAGGAGAGGAATAGGCAACGTTAGTGAGGAGAAGAGTAGGCTACACTTTTGAGGAGAGGAATAGTCTACATTAGTGAGGAGAGGAGTAGGCTATACTAGGGAGGATAGGAATAGTCTACAATAGTGAGAAGAGGTATTGTCTACACTATTGAGAAGCTGAATATTCTACGCT
>JAUUDY010141531.1:0-13606 GCA_032361765.1 Panulirus inflatus
ATCAACTAATTTGACAAGTTAACTGCAATTATCAATACTTCAGTTGAGGGTAAGTACAAAATTGAATTTGTTTGGTGTTATTTTAGAACACAAACATTTCATATAACCTGTAAATGCAAATGAAGCACTTTCTTAAAGGGTTAAGAAAGCTTTGTACTAAACAGCTCGAGATTGGAAGAGAGCAAATAATGTTGCTGTCTTTTGGCTCTTCCAAGAACTACCTTGCTAAAGCATGAAACAGCAAATAAGCATTATGAAAAAAGGTAAAATTTCAATAGTTCCAGTAAGTTACTGAATGTCAAAAGTTCATAACCTTAATATTCAAAATTTCAAGCAACTTTTTTTTGTTAAACTTACGTACGAATTCATCAACAATGGAAGGCACCGATTCTATTATGCTTGAATAGTGTGCAAAATTTTACTTTCAAATATGAACAGAGATTCCATATACTATAAGTTCACAATCCAGTAAAATTCTCAAATCCTATCTCTTACAACAATAATTACTTAAAACCCACTGTTTAAGAGAAACATTAACAAATGTTGCATAATGCTTCTTCCTTTTTCACTCTACAGATTAACTGGTTTGTCTTGGGAGATTTTCATCAACTCCTGAAAAGGAGGAGATGAAGGTGAAGGATATAAAGAGAAGGTGGGTCTGTGGCAGGGGTGCATTATGCCACCATGCTGTTTAACCTGTCTATGGATGATATGACAAGGGAGGTGAATGCAAGGGCCTTGGAAGGAATGAGGTGAAACTATGATAGGAAGAGGTGGGTATCTGGGAGGTCAGTTGCTGTTTGCACATTCCATGTCTCTGGTGGTGCACTGTAAAGAGAAACTACTGAGGCTGGTTTCTGAGTTTGGGTGCGTAAGAAAGGTTAAAGTCTATGTGCATTATAAGCTTATCATGAACTTAAGAGAAATGTTGGTTTGGATGCGAGTTTGAGTGGAAAAAACGTTTTAAGTGGAGTGGTTTTAATTGCCTGGAAATGAATGTAGCAACAGAAGGAACTATGAGAGCTGAAGAGCCACTGAGCAGATGTGGGAAAACTCCCAAGAGTACAGAAGCGTGATGAAAGCAAGTTCACTATGTTCACAAAGATGGGGATGTTTGATGGTATAGTTGCCCTAATGTTGAATGGATATGATAGTGAATGTGCTAGAAAAAAAATTTGCGGATATGTGGTTGTAATATAAGCGAGGTTAAAAGAGCAGAAGATGGCGTTTTGAAAAGGTTTGGACTTATAGAGAGAACAAGTGAAGAAAGATTGAAAAAAGAGGATATACGTGTCAGAGGTGAAGGGAACAAGCAGAAGCATACCAAATTGGAGGTGGAAGGAGGGAGTGAAAAATGGAGAAAGTGTAGGGGACTGGACAGAACCTTGAGGGACACCATTGCTGGAGAAAAGGGGGGGAGGATGGTCCATCAACAACCAGAGAGATCGATCAGCAGAAAAGGAAGCTAGATATCAAGGAGGAAAGTGAGGGAGGGAAGCCAAAAGAGAGGAGCTCTGAGAAGAGACCACAAGGTCACACCCAGTGAAAAGCGTTAGATGTGGCAACTACATACGACTCCCCAAAATCTTTCAGGGATGATGACCAGACATTATTAAGATAGTAAAGAATATCACCAGTGGATCTCACCTTACAGAAGCCTTACTGGTGATCAGAAGAATAATGTGATTTTCAAGGTGTTTTAGGATATGTAAGCTAATGGAGGAACTTACAGACTTTGGAAATGGTATATGTCAAAGCAATAGGAGGGGTCAGAACAGTCACCCTTCTTAGGAATAGGAAGTATCAAAACATGCTTCCAAGGAGAAGGAAAAGTTTTAGTTTTTCAACAAACAAGACAAGCAAGCACATATGAAAGTTCAGAGGTACACTCAGTACACGGGAATGGATGCTATCAGGACCATAAGCCTTGCTATGTCCAGAGAAAGAGGCACTTTCTGGGGATAAATGCTTCCATTCCCAAAAGAATGACCTTATCAATTCAGTGGAGACAGAAGCATCACCACGTATGAGATAGTAATTAACCAAAGTATGTCAAAAAAGAAGTGGCACAATTTATTAAAGTCAGCTTTGTTCAGGTACCAGTATTTATGCTCAGAAGGGGCTGCTGGAGGGTGGAGGTGCCGTTAGAATAAATACATTTACAAGTGTGATCATAGGAATCAATTGGGGGCAAGACTGCAAATTTACAAGATGGACTATGGATGAAAAACAAATTCAGAATATTAAGAAAGTGTCACAGCGGTCAGGTATATGTGTACTGTGTTAATCAGTTTTTCAATTCACTATTGCCAGACTAATGCTACCAAACTAAACCACCTTGGTATACAGAGAGCCCTGTACTCTTCCTAGAAAAGTACAAACAATGTAGATAAAGGTAAACACCCTACAGAATACTACATTAATAATATCCTGAACTGAAACTTGACTATAAGCAACATCACATGAAGCAGAAATGGGGACAGGTATTAAAAATCAATACAGCCTTTGGAAGACATTATACTCTTACCTGGAGGAAGGGCAGTGCCATATGCCTGTGAAGGTGGTGGACACGTGCCAACTCGACCCTCACGCCAATCATTGAATAGTTTGTAAATAGCAAATGATGCAAGGGTGGCCCAAGGGGTCTTGTCCTCCTCTGCATTTTCAGTTGAAGTAACTGGTGGCTTTACGAAGCTAATGAGTGCTGCCTCAGCTGATGCTTGCTTTGCTAGCTGTTTAGATGACCCAAAACCTCGGTATTTCTGACCATCAACCTGCCAAAAAAATTTCTTATATCACGGTTCTTAAAATATGTGGCACTATCTAATCTCACTCATCAAAATATCCATTACAGAGTATACAGTTTGTCACAAGTTGAAAATTTAAAAAATCAAATCTTTGATAACTGTCCAGTATCCAATCAATTACCTCTACAGATATACAGAATGGCTGGCCAACTCCTCCTTCCTGTTCAGTGTTATATGTTACTCCTGGTCGAAGTTCATTGAGACACATTACTGCATTCTTTGGCTGCACATATCTTCGGATCTTAAGATTCTTTGCTCCTGGTACCTTCTTTCTCTTGACCTTGACGCCTGCCACCACATATTAATTGAAAGGTCGCAACACACTTGCCATTGATATGAAAAACCAGCCTGCCCTAGCTTGCATAATATATACAATACTAACCTGAGATCTTTAAGCAAAGTTAAGAGGTCATTAGGCAAAAAAATCATCTCCCCACAGTATGATCAGATTTGCATGCCAGATCATCACAAATTTTGATGGAATGACTAAGCAGGATTCAGTACCAGATGTACTTCCCACCTCAGTCAGACATCCATGACAAGTGTGGGCAACACTCTTCAATTAAAATCTCTGAAAATGTCTCTACGACTGTTAAGTATGCACCCAGCCTCATGCATGGTAGCCAGACAAGGACCTCTAGTAAATCCCTTTTTTGTATTTAGGACAAATCAATACAAATTTGACTGCCAAAAAGACAGAGTTACAACAGGATCCTTCACTGACTTTTCTGGAGTGCCACAATTAACTAGTGTCGTGAGGAGACATAACAGGACATGGGACCAAAGGTGACCTTGCACGGCCATCAAACTAGCCCGCTGTCAAAACAAAGAAGAGTGCCAATAAATATCATGAGAGAGAAATTAAAAAAAAAATCCTTTAACAAGAAACCAATTCTTCCTCTTGAAAAACAATGCTGTTCAACACTGCTAACTTATTACAGCGACAAAGTAAGTCACCAATCATTACATATCAAACAGAAAAACACTTATTTTAGGAAATTCAGAGATCTATAAAACATTACCTAAAATCAGACATCAACAAGAATATCCAGCAGTTACATCATGATGCTCTTGGTGCATTATCAATTACACCAACAGTACAAACCCTAAGAAAGCTGTTTAAATTATCACTTAGAAGAAACTTTAAAAATCAAAGAAAAGAGAAATTACCATATAACCATTATAATTATTAATTCCATTCAATGAACTTTATATTAAGGTAGAGATATAAAATCTTTAAGTGTATTTAACAATCTAATTTGTATTTGAGAGTACACTGAATTTTTAGTCTTACAACCTCTTAATGTTCACTTTACTTATTTCAAGACTCATGTAAACTTTAACTACATACAAAAAGCTAAAATCTACATTAATTACAAACCTTCCCTACCTCCTAACTTCTCCCATGGCCGCTTCCTCGTTTCTTGTTGCTGTTCTCCCTCATGCATTGAGGTATCACTATCAGACACGTGCACCTGCAAATCATATTTGGTTAAATGTCAAAATAATTAGTTCACAGTTGTAAAAAGATTCCTATAGCTTTAAAAACATTTTTGGTATTCATTATCAATTTCTCCTTAGTGTAATTAGTTGTACTTCACAAGGAGGGAGTTCTACATTTGTTAGGCCCCGTCGAATATCCTTGACTACCATAAATCTTACTTGTTACCTGTATTTGTCATTCTCATTAACTGTGTTCCATTTATCCATTAATCCATTAAAAAAGTACTTCCCATTATTTGTTACTCCTACAAAATTACTCCACAAACCATTTGTTAATAGTCTTCGGCTCAATTTTTGGTGTTTAAACCCTCTCTCTCTCTCTCTCTCTTAAAAAGAACTATGTAATCAAAATCTTTTAAAAATTCAATTAGAAAGGTCTCCCCCTCACAATTCTGTCTCCCAAGGTGGGCAAATTGAGGTCTTTTAGCCTTACTCTGTAACAGAGCTCTCTTCATTCTGGTAAGATCTTTGCTGTTCTCGTCTCAATCTATATTAGCCTTTGCACCTCTTTACATAGTGACCAACCTTAAGAAACTTTCTAGTTATGACCTTAAGTCAAATGTGAAAAGCACACTAATTGCCTTAAACATGAAGCTGAATGTTATTATACTTCCATCGAGACGGTTGATCTTAACTTTTCTCCAAAAATGGGGCTCTGGTGACAGGTTAGGGATTACAACTTAAGTTATACTACAAAGGAAGGGTGTTCTACACTCATGGGACCCCATCTCTCGAGCCTTTTATACCACACAAATTTCTGCATGCTGTTTGCATTAATCATGTCTTCATTCATTTAATTCAAACCACCCACCCCCATGTGTGATTACTAATTGTACTCTAACTGGGAGGGTGTGTGTACAATTACAAATTTGTAATGTATGGTGAGGGAGTTTTGCACTCATGGGGCCTCATCTCATTCGCATTCTATACTATCATACATCTTAACATTATGTATGCTCTCTAACCCTGTCCTTAGTCATTCTATTCCCTTCATCCACCACTCATACTAAAAATGTACTTTAAATACTTCTTGAGGTTCTTGTTAAAGTTCACATTATGGCCTTTTGTCCTCTGACTGGGATATTCCTATATCTACTGAAGAAAATGTCAATGTCCAATTAAAAAATGTTATAAACTTAAAAGGTTGTGAAAAGGGTCACCCTGCACTCTTCTCTCTTCAAAGGTCAGCACATTTAGAGCCACTAGTCTTTTCCTGTAAATTGGCTCTCAATTCTGGTACCATCTTTATTGCATTCCTCTGGACCTCCTCTTTGGCTATTTGTGATTCTTTAGGTGTGATGACCAAATTATCTACCTATCAATATCTGCCACCTGTCCCTTTAAGAACTCCCTCAAGGTGGTGACCACGGCAACTCTCTCCTTAAAAGATGAACTTCAGTGCCACTTCTTGGCCTTTACTGCCTTTCCCTTAACACATCACATGCAGATAGCAATTCTAGCACTGTAAGAAGCATTTTCTAATTACGGCTTTATGGACAATAACTTATATCAACAGTTCTCCTAAAATGGGGTTCTGGCAACACATTAAGACAATGGTAAATCCAAAGTCCCTCCGACACAGAAAATCCTGAAGATTGTTTCTGGCAAGATAATCATACTGAGGCCTTATTTTCTAGTCTCCATCCTTATTAACACTTGCTTGGGATGAAATTCATCAGAAATTTATTGGAACAATTTTGAAGTCTACCAAGTCCCCTTGCAAGCTTATTCACTTCCCTCATGACCTTTGCATCATCTGCAAACATGTTCTGGTAGGAGTCCACATCTTCAGGCAAGACATTTACAAAGAAAAGTAATGGTGTGAGAAAAGAAAAGACTCCTCTACCATGTGTCCTCTATACCCATCTACTAGAGATAATCTATTATCATAGGAGTTTCCCCATTATTCCTGCCTGATGACCCAGCTTCTTAATCTGCCTCCAGTGTGTTTCAGTGTCAAATGCCTTCTGGCTTACCAGATACAAACATCCCACACAGCTGTTTTTCCTAGGAAAAGCTCACACTCTTGTACAACTAAGAGGTTTGGTACATGTGACCTTTCCCAAAACCATGCTCTTTCACTTAAACTATCTCCTCAGCAGAGTCTCTTCTATTAATGTTTTCCACAACCTTACATGCCATACGTGTGTGATATTGGTCTACAGTTCAGCACCAACCTCCTTTCTTATGCACAGGTACAACTTTTACCCTTTTTCACTTCAGGGGCTAAGTGACTATCAAGTACCATTTTGAACAGTACGGCAAGTGGTTTATCTAGTGTATATGTTCATTTTCAGTATATGGTGAACTTTCATCAGGACCATGAGCCTTGCATAATATCTAATATTTATTCATTTGTCGCTGTCTCCCACATTAGCGAGGTACCGCAAGGAAAAAGATTTAGTACTTTCGGTAATATCTTTTCTAGATATCTCGAACATTTCCAAATCCTCCTCCCATTCCAACTCTGGCATTGGCAAGAAACATCTATCATCATCCTCTAAAAAATTTTCATCTAATTTCCTTAGCTTGGTAAGCTGCTCCTTAACCAACTCTAAATGAATTTATGGAAAAGTCTAATTTTTCCAGCCTTGTATACAATATTTTCAAAATTTGTTCTTTATTTCTTTTCCTACTATTTCATTCCTTGCTCTTGTATGCCTTGCAAATGCTGAATAGCTGGAGTGCATCTTTATCGTCACTAATGCAATTTCTAAACACCTTTGCTTTTCAAAATCTTTTATTAAATTGCACATTTCTAAGATCTTTTTTCAAAATCTTTTATTAAACCATTCTTAACTCTCTCCTACCATTCTCTTCCTCTGCTACCATTCCCCCTGTACCTGAGGCTTGAGATACCCATCCCTAATATTCTATCGTAAATTTCATAGAACTTCTTCCTACAGTACCATGGTTCATTGTTATTGAACCCCATTTACCAATCAAAGCAGCCGTACAGATTTAAGTAGTTTGCATGATCATATCTTTTCTTTGTGTCTAGTCTTACACCTGCTCTTTTAATGTTCTCATATACCACTTTAACTTGAGCATCACAGACATTTCTTCCAATTTGTGCATCAAAATATTCCTGATATCCAAGCTAGTATGAGTAAAAGTATGCTCTAACAATGAAAATGTTCTAATACCTCTAATCCTAGTGTGTTCGTAGACACTAAAAAATGTCCTATACATACATGCTAAAAACTTGTCTCCCTATGACGTTCTACCACGCTGATTATTAACAATGCTCTAGTATATCTCTATATACAAGAATTCCTCCAATATCAGTAATTTACAAACTATAAGAATTGAGAGTATCACCATTTTATATACCATCCTAACTGTTCCTTAATTGTTATCAGTTTATTTGTTCTGGTTCACTGCAATTGTTTGGAGGATTATATACCCACCACTATGCACTTTCCTAGTGGCTGGTCTCATTATGTACTGCACACTGATGCATTTACATTCCACTACATGAAACTTATGATTAACTTGTATTACCAGTGTCAGTCTTCCCCTGCTTTTGTTTTTCTTTCCCACCTTGCTATCCCCCTGCTTTTGTTTTTCTTTCCCACCTTGCTATCATGTGTTTTTCTTTCCCACCTTGCTATCATGTACCCTTCTGAACAAAGCAGGAAAGTCTCATCTCTCTAGCAAGCTTTGCTTGCATGACTCCAATATCTTATGCATTTTCCACTATAAAATCCTCGAATCCAAGCATTTTACCACCAACAATTAATCCCTTAACATTTGAATCAATTACTTCCGGTCTATCTTCCAAACACTACTGCCGTGCTAGCAAGGATAAATAAGCCAGCTTCTTGCCTCATTGACGCCTGTAGTTCTTTACGTCCTGATGGTATTCTTTGCTCCCTCTATTCTTTTGATTTACCAGATTTTAATATCCCACCAAATTCCATACTGCCTTTAATTTCCAAAACTTTCCTAAGTACCTCCCTGTTAAATGACTCCATACCAAACATAACCATGACTGGTCACCCCCATACACCTTGGTTACAACCACAATTTCATCTCATCCATGAAATATGAATCAACTCCCATAGACTCTTGAAATCTTTTCCCAAGCATTTTCTCCACCTTTCCCCTTTCTGTAGGATCTTATCCCAAGTCAAAAACACACATTTACTTTAATCTCCTGTTTTACTAATTTTTCTATTTCTAATGCCACCCACTTCTCAGCTTGATTCTTTAATGAAGAAGTATCATTTCTTGTTTAACCTTCTTCACAACCTTTCAGCAAGCAAGCACTCATCTGTTGTGCTGTATTTTTCTAAACCTTCCATCAAATGGCAAATAAACTTCCCTGATCACTTAATCTCTAACATTGCATCTTAATTTTTCAACCAATAAATTTCCTGTGTACAGACAGTCGAGAAAGTATCGTTACAATTTTGGTTTCATGCTTAATGATGCAACAGATGAAAAACTGAACAAAGAAAGTGACTAGTGTCACACTGGTACCCCTGTGTATGCATTATATGGGTAAATGTGAATCTAAGCGATTCACACAACCTTGTATGCTTATCTGTATAAAAAGTTATTAATATGGCATTATCAAGCCTGTAATTCATAAAACACAAGTGGTATGGTATTAATGTCAGGTTGTAAAGCGAAATCATGCACGTGGCACTGACGAACACCACTCCAAATGCTAGTTTGTAAGGGCGACTCTTGACAGGTAATACAGACTGTAAATCGTATGGGAAACAGACACATTACGTGATTATTTGTTTTCTGCTTGCCTCAATAATAGAGGTTAGAGGATAACTGAAACTTCAATAAGGAACCGAAGACATCTGAGTTAGGCTTGCCAAAAATGAGAATAAGAAAATGAATGGATACACTGACAACACTTAACGCCTGTGAGTTGACAGCAGGTGCACATATGACGGACCTATTTACTGAATCATATAATGCCAGTAGTAAATCATTAATGTCAAATAATAAGCCACTTGAAACATTACTTACGTCATGGAGAGAAAACCAGAAATGTTCAGAAACGGTTTGGTCATTAATATTTGGGGTAGGAACCACTTACGTTGAGCACACAGCCGAGTCATATGGCATGGAAGCCACCAACAAAGATGTCAAGTTGCATCAGTCTTGGTTATGTAGGTTTTCCCATGCTCGAAGAGGAGCAGTGACAACCTATATCAATGTGGAAACTGATGCAGGTGTTCTGCATTGCCCCCATCAGGCTTGCCCAGACATATTCTATGGGATGGTCAGGGGAATAAGGAGGATGTGGCATAGTTATACGTGCATGTTGCTGAAACCCAACATAAAACGGCAGGTCCTACGTGAAATTTCTCAAAAGCTATAACCCCCCGTGTAGACAAATGGATGGGCCATTCTTCATCTGTTTCCTGGTGCTACCTTGCTGATGCAGGAAACAGCAATTAAAAAAAAAATCCTTCACATTCAAAAATCAAATTTCTTTCATTTCTTAGTTTCTTTCTCCTGTCTCCCTTCATGAACCTGATATGTTTCCTCAGTTAACAAAAACTCTTCTTGTGCTACCACAGTACAGGGGAGTGAGTGTTTTACAGTCATGGGGCACCATCTCAAAACATTTTCTACAATCAGACAACTTCTTAAATTCAAGTATGCTTTCTGCATATAATGTGATTATCACTTGTTACAAGGAAAGAGTTGTCCCATCTCTCACCCCTATGTGTGTCACGTCCATTACTATGAACGTTCACACACAGCCTAAGCCACATGTCCATTTATCTATCACCTCACCCTAGGGGTAGGATGAAACCTAGGGTTTGTTGTGTCCCACCTACCATACCTTGGATTCAAACCCCCACTAGCCCTTGTTGACTCATGAGCAGTAACACCCAAGTACTATTACCATGGAGGCTCGTTTGTCAAAGAGGTTACGTACTATTTGAATATAACCAAGTTTTTTACACCCGTGTTGCCATATCTCCTAAAACTGTAAATATGTAATATGTTGAGTGACATCTCTCCTCTGACAGAAACTAACGATGGGTCGTAAGAAGTCATCTCTGGAAAAAAATACCAAAATTTTCCTTGGAAGCAAGACTGGGTGTCTACAAAAGAGATTTCATGACGTACTGGGGTAGAATCCACCATCCAGATTTTTAGGCTTGCTTCTAATGTCATCTTCCCCTGAAAAGCTACATCTGGTTGACCTAGAAAGACCAGTACGGTGACTGAATACCTGATGGGGTATAAGCTTTTAAACACCTACAGAATTCATGTTAGCTTATAAGAACGCACCATGTCAGATATACAATATCCCAAAAATATGGAGCAATATGAGTAATAGCATGTGTTCCAAACATAAGGCATGACAGATGAAATCCTTTACTAACATAGTAGGACTATTATTGCACACAGGCCACTTGTCAAAGATCCTTACTTTCCGCATCATCAATTCCAATTTTCCTAACATACCATGGAAAGGCCTGTGGAGCCTGGATGGGGATAGGGAGCTGCGGTTTCAGTGCGTTACACATGACAGCTAGAGACTGAGTGTGAACAAATGAGGCCTTTTTTGTCTGTTTTCCTGGCACTACCTCACTGAAACGGGGTAGCAATGCTATTTCCTGTGAGGCGGGGCAGCGACAGGAACGGATAAAGGCAAGCATGTATGAATATGTACATGTGTATGTACGTGTCATTTTATGTGTATATGTTGATTTGTATATATGGGCATGCGTACATGAGTGGATGGGCCATCCTCCCTCTGTTTCCCAGCACTATCTCTGTATGGGCGTTTATGTATATACATGTGTACATGAGTGGATGGGCCATCCTCCCTCTGTTTCCCAGCACTATCTCGCTGATGTGGAAAAAAGCAATTAGCTTAAAAAAACTATTACAAATAAAATTCAGAGCATTTAAGGGGAGGATGAGGAAATAGTACAAGCCATACTTATGTGAACCATCCCTAATCTAAAAATCATTAGCATTATTTTGACTACAGAAATATACAAATAATGAAAATACAAAGATAAATTTATTACCATAATGGAAATACGTACCTACACTCTAATATCAAACAATGAAAAATCTCACCTCATTAGCAACATCCATTTTAACATCAGCAGGAGCAGCAGGCCGACCTTGTTGATAAAAATCCATTACTGGGGCTGGCTGTTCATTATTTGCTGGTGGTGTGAAATTTTCAGTGTTAGCTGTATCTGCACCAGCAGCAGCAGCTCCAGAACGCCAATTGCCACGGCCACGACCTGATCAAAACAGTCAAGGGATAAACATGGATGCTTTGTGAAATACTTTCTGGTGTACTAGCAAAAACAGTCCTGGTTGAAATTACCTAATGAAAAGTGGAACTGCTTTACCATAAAACTTTGCCTTTTTAATTGACAAATGAATCTTTTTTTTCATGACAAGGCACAGGTCAAAAGCCCTGATCAGAGACAACCTCAGGAAAAAATGAAACCTTTCAGGATGGAGCCATGATATTCTGGGGGATCCTCATGGCAGATGTTTATATAAGAAAAAAAATCCTATCGTTCAATTGGATACATAAAGTTGTAAAAAAATTTCCTAAATCAACCACAGTAACAGCTGTACACATTCATATATGAGATATGCCACAGTCAAAACTACCCCCAGGACTCGGGCTACTTAATTCATGTATGATACATTAAAGAAAATGTTTAGTCAGCAGTTCTTTACCCTTATTTCCCATATTTAAGTTCCCAAGTGCACTTTCATGTCATGATCACATCAAGGGAGATACCAGAATGAGATTGATGTAGAACAGTCAGTTGATGTGCAAGGAAGACAGCTAAGACACCACTGGTAAGCAACGTCTCTCTTGTACATCAAATGATTGTTCTACGTCTCCTATCTCATTTTGTATCTCCCCTGACGATGTGACCACTAGATGAAAGTGCACTAGGGAACTCATTTTCATTTTCCATGAAATATCCGGGGTAAACCATGGAAAGGTCTGTGGGGCCTGGAAGTGGATAGGGAGCTTTGGTTTTAGTGCAATCCACATGACAGCTAGAGACCAAGTGTGAACAAATGTGGCCTCTGTCTATTTTCCTGGCACTACCTCACTGAAGCAGGGGGCAACGATGTTGTTTCCTATGGGGCAGTAGCACCAGGAATGGATGAAGGCAGGTATGAATATGTACATGGTATATGTCTATGTGTGTATATGTTGATATGTATACATATGTGCATGTATGGGCATTTGTGTGTGTGTGTCATTTCATGTGTGGCAGGGCAGTGGTGGTAATGGAGGAAGTCAGCATGTATGAATATGTACATGTGTATAAATATGTATATGTTGAAATGTATAGGTATGTATATGTGCATGTGTGGGCATTTATGTATATACATGTGTATGTGGGTGGGTTGGACCATTCTTTCGTCTGTTTCCTTACGCAACCTCGCTAACACGGGAGACAGCAACAAAGTATAATAAATAATAATATACTATTTCCTAACCATTTTCAATTTATCCAAGACAAAGATTATACTTGAAACTGGATTTCCGAGATTCTAGTGGTCTTGCATCTAGCAGCTTAAAGACTGGTGTAATACTGAAATCAAAGTCAATGATACTGATAATCAAAACATCCACCACACTATTTGAGGAAGTCAGTGGTTCATACATTATATATGAAATCCTTCATATAAAAACCAACCTCTTCAAATGCCATTCCTATGGTCTCAACATGTAATAAGGGATGCAAAAGTTACTATTATTTCTTTACCTATTTTTTCTTCATTGAATGCTTGTCTAACCTTTATGATACCATGTTCAAATGTTAATAGTTTCTACCCAAACTATCCTCTTAATCAATCTTTCTCAAATACATTTATCTAATTTCATTTGCATTCAATATTCAAAATCTTGGGAATATTTTTTGCATGATATAAAATACATTAAATTCTTAAATATGTGCTATAACAAAATAAAATAGAAATGACAACATGAACTATAGTCCCTGATACTTGCACTGAATCAAGGAAATGGAAAAACTTACATAATGTTTGCTTTGTGAACTGCTGTGACCTTCCTACGACCATTCCTGAGAGCATATTCAAAACCATATCGTGCAAGTCGTTCTGAACCCTTCCTTGTAATAATTTTCAAGCTCTCGATGACACCTTGCACATTCTGCAAACATAATCTGTTATTATTCTTACCCCTTGACACCCAAATGTTGGTGTTTCACATCAAAGCAATGTGTGTGTGTGTGTGTGTGTGTGTGTGTGTGTGTGTGTGTGTGTGTGTGTGTGTGTGTGTGTGTGTGTGT
>JAUUDY010141753.1:0-13603 GCA_032361765.1 Panulirus inflatus
TATACATGTGTATGTGGGTGGGTTGGGCCATTCTTTCGTCTGTTTCCTTGCGCTACCTCACTAACACGGGAGACAGCAACAAAATATAATAAATAAATAAAAATAAATAAATGTTACCAGGGTCTGCCTGCTCAAGGTCATACCGCAAGTGAAAAGTCACTTTTAGTGAGGCTGTATCACTGGGAGTAGTCTCATCAAAGAACTCACTCAAAAGGAGTCAGTATTTCTCTGCCACTTTAAGTAGTACAGCCTTGGGCTGCAGGAACCTCTGGAAAGCTCCTAGATAAACCTTGAATAGAAATCTACACCATAGTAGCTGCCACCAAAAACATCATTATACAAAAGGCAAGACGTGATGAAGGGGAAGATGTGGTTCAAAGAAACAGCATAACCCAACATGCAACACGTGGCAAAAGCCTGTTGTAAACATTTATGGACAGGTACTCCCACTTCCAGCTTCCAGGTGACAAATAGATCCTCTTAAACAGTCTTTCTTTGGTCATCCTCTCCATATATCTGAATCATTTCAGATGACCTTGGTCAGCTTTCTCATCCTACTTTGTCTAATACCGAACCTCTCTTATACATTGTCATTTTTATGCAATCGACTGACCTCATACCATATACCATACTCCGTCATTATATTTCCAAAATGGGGTTTATAGGGCTCTTGTATATCTTTGTTCAACATATTTTAATATATTCCATGGAGCTCTTCCAGACATAGTAACTTTGGTTCTTCCTTGTTGAGAGGCTTTCAAGTTCATGATATTGTCCTTTATTCCTACAATGTGTTGCCATGCATAGATTATCACGTAACTTTCTTTCATTCATTTCATGCTCTAAATTTCAAAATTTTTCAGTCTCTCACATAAGTCTCTTCCCTTGATTTACCCTGTGAACTATAACTTGTTTGTTCATATAACACAGTAATCAGTTTTGATTATGAATGTATGAAATACTCGCATTAAGTTTTCTGTTCTTTACAGTAAAATTTCTCATTACTACAATCATACCACTCATTGTTTGAACTCTTAAGTTTTTCATTTGTGATGTCTCCTTGATCTATATTTGTTTCACTCTCCCCATCTGGCCTTTATATAATGTCATCTTTGTCTTGTTAATCTCCCGTGTCTTTCCTTGCATTCAGGTTTCATATATATTAGTATAATGAGGTTATACCGGGATCTGCATTCTTTTTCTTCATACAAATGCACATTCACTTTCATCTATATAGTTGTTCTTATGAAAATTTGTACCTACCTGCAATAAGATCCAACCATATTGCACGACTTGTCAGTAGAGAGAGAGAGAAAGAGTACCCACTTTCAAGTACCTACAGCAATATACATTTATTTCACTTGGTAGAATACTGAATAGTTCCTATATCTTCCTGGCAAGGCATTCATATGTTTTTACTCTATGTCCTTTAAATTAATTTCCCATGTTCTTGTTGATATAAACTGATTCTTCCCATGTTCAGTTTTTAGTTCTAAAATCTTATCCTTTTGATGCCACGCATAGATTATTAACATACACATTTCCCTTCTTCATTTAAGGTTACATATTTGCAATTTTTTAAGCCTTCCATGGTAGTTTATGCATTGTATTCCTTTGTTACCACGTATGATGTTTCTGGATTTTCTGTAACTAACATAGTGATCATACAATGCGTCAGTATTCCATTTTGTTTCTTTTTTATAAGTTGAACACCATCATCTTTCTGTTTGTTGCAGTGAATGTTCTTATCATAACACTCATCACTTGACTCAACAGTGTAACTTCTCAACGTGCTCATTAATTTCAAGTTTTTGTTTAGGATTCCAACTTATTTGACGTTTGCTTTACTCTCTATCTCTTTCTGCAATAGTCCTTTCTAAGGCTTCACCTTCCACAGCATAATTTTTCTGATCTTTCTTTTATACTTAATTGCCATTTGCCACATTAGTGAGGTACCGTCTGGAACAGATGAAGAAAGGCCATGTCTGCTCAAATCTATTTTCATTATATCTTAGGTTCTCTCCTGCACACTTATACATTATATTCAGGTCCTTTTGCATACCCTTTCCATCTTCTGCCCTATCATTTTGCTGATGCTGGTATCATCTGCAAAGCATATAACTAGAAAAGAGACAGAGAAATTTTTGTCATCTTGAAGTGAATAAGTCTCGTTTGGTATTTTTGAAATCAGCATGCAGTTCATTCCTATTCTCAGTGATTCTATCCCCAATCAATTCTTTGAACAATATTTCTATACCAATGATAAATTTTTCAACCTCTACAAAGTTTTTGTAAAATATGACTACTGTGCCTCTACATAACAAATATTCCAAGTTACTTCACTCTTTCCACAAATGGCCTTGTTACTTCCACTAATACTCTTCCTTGATGCTGTCCTTTTCTGGATTCTTTCAAATATATCTTGGTCCTTCTAATAACATGGAGGTACATTTAAGTACAAATGAAATATGGCCAAGATTTGAGCATGTATTACACAAGTTTCCACCAACAAAGGTTTTGGATGTTTTTCCATACTGTATTATCAAATTCTCTGCTCATTAACCAGTACCTAGCTGCATATGTCAGTACCAACTTAATATAGTGAATATTTCTTGTCTACCTTTATTAGAGGCCTTTTTGAAGACAAGAAAAATAACATCTGATACTATGTATGATGCTCTACTGAATATGTTATCAATTTCTTTACTTCAAACAAATTAACCTCTACAAGTACAGTTTTCATCATTTTCCCTAGTAATGACCAGAAGATGACTAGATAGTAATTGTGTGAAAATTTCTCATCAGACTGCTTTAAGTACTGGGGTATCACTTCCAATATTTCTATGGTTTGGCACACTCCTGCAAAAATAATTCAATAATCAACTGTAAAAGGTACTTTACAACATACTTTTTTATATTATAAACTCATTTTTGAGAGGTTATCTTGGCCTCCATACCTCTGTCCTTAACTCTTTAGCACTGTCTGTGTTTTTATCTTACTGGGAGAGACAAAACCCATATATATACATCGTCAAAGCTCCCTCTTATGTTTAAATGAGTTGATGTCTCCTAGGAGTATAAACAGATATCCAACACTACCTGTAATTCTAATCAGTACCCTATCACATAGACATCTCAATGTGTGTCCTTCTGAATATTCATACTGGCATAAATTGGACATAAAATGCAACAAAAGCTTTAAAAATTCCCTAAAAATCCAGTTTTGGGTCTGTAGGCACATGTTATGGATTAAAGTGTGCAACATTATCTTATGCGCATTATTTTGCTATATCACATGTAGTGAGTTCAGCAAGTCTCCCACTCACCTCACACCAGTAATAAATATTCATGGAAGCAATCAACAAATATACTTTGGACTGGCAATGATGGTTTGGGATATGTTATTTGGTGTTTATATTACTATGCAGCAATCATTTATAATTAAATGCACAGAAAAACTGCAACATATACAGTCACAAATTAAGAATTGTTGAAAAAATTGAAGTGCTGGCAATAGTATGCATTTCAATGAAGTTATCAATAGTGAAGCTTGTATAAAATTTACCATTTGCAGTAAATAATATCATGAAGCAATCATTTATAAACAAAAACAAGCAAAACAAAACTGTGCAATCAAATAAAGTCTCAAACTGAAAATCATCATACACATCTATGCATTACCAGTATGCATCTTACACATCAAAAAAAAATCACAGTAGTAATGAGACTGGTATAAGATTTACAATTCGGTGTACGTAGCATTGCTAAGCAATCACTAATGAAAAAATGAATTCAAAAAAATATAAGACCATAAGCAGTGCCACATTCTTAAAACCATCATACATTCACAAACAAGCCTCATTCAACTTGGGGATACCTTGTGTGCAAAAGAGTAGAATTTGCTGAAAAAATTCTCGTGGCTTATTTACCCAGAGATCACCGCAGCAGAGAGATATAGTGTATGTTACATACCCTGCTATGCAGTTGAAGTAGGCAAGACCTTGTGTGTCTCAGATGACAACAAACAACTATCAAAGCTGAACTTAACTGTGACCGTGAGGAGCAATTCTGATTTGAATATCAAAAGAATTAATCCCCAGGCACAGCCAAGTTAAGATGGAGGATCATGCATTCCTGCTGATGGATATGCCTTAGGTTTAAATGGGAGTGGAACAAGTTTTAAATGCCTAATTGTCATGCCAGTTTAAATACCTATAAAAAGTCAAGTTTTAAATGGCTATAACTGTTTGAATGGTAATCTCTTTTCTAATACTTCAAATATTACCACTTTCACCCATCCTATGAGACATTTTTAAAGGGTTAAGGAAAATTAATGAAATTATGACAAATCTGAGATGTTGTCTGTCTTTATGCTGAACTGAAGGCATTATTCAGTATTGATGCCTTATCTCATTTTGATCCATTAATGGTATAATAGCTTCCTTTCCAAATTTTGTGTCCTTTTTGTTTGATAAAATTCTTCGGATATATGAGAGAAAAAAAGAGTATCTACCTACATACCATTGACAAGATTTTGCCACAACAGTTGCCTATGCATGAAGTTACTGAACGTCTTGCTTGATACATAATCCTGTTCCTCTACACAGCCACCTGCATTACATATCTATTCTGGGGTCATCTGGGAAAGATTTTTACAAGGTCACATTTTCTAAGATGTTTCTGTAATTGCTCTAAGCCTGCTTCTTATATCTCCTGGCTGTGTACTGAATAGTCATCCTAGCTTTCTGGCTGGACTTCCATATGTTTTCTTATGATTTATCTTTGGCATGTACCACGACCTTCTTGTAGATTTAATATATCTGTATCATCCTTGGTGACATGCTTTCAGGTTCAATACATTTTCCCTAAAGCCTTCAATATTTGCCACAGCTAAATTTCTTTCCCATCTAATTTAAGCCCTTTTGGCCTTTCATGGCAGTTCATATGTTCATTTTACTCATGAAGTACTTCTGAATTCTCTGTAATCTACTTCAATTTGCTTCGTTGGTGACCATACTGCATAGCAGTATTCAATATTTTCTCTATGTCTTGCAGTAAAAGGTCTCAAATTCAATCCCGTCATTATGTGTTTCAATAGTTCTAGCTTTTCTATGTTCTTAGAATCCTAGTTTCTAAGTTATAATGATATGCAAATCCTTTACATTTGTCTCAATTTCTGTCCTTTTTTATGATGGGCCTTTGTACGTGTCACCAAAGTATTCTTACTTTTCAATGACTTATTTGCTCTTCGCTCAAATCTCCCTATGCTAAATTCCAAAAAAGTTCACTTTAGCCTATATGTATATTGTGTCTTGGGCTTTTAGCATCCCCAATTTGCTTACTATGGTGTCATCAGCAAAGCTCGTTATTCTGCTTTCTTTTATTTCTCTGTCGATGTCTGATATCTTTATCATAAAGATTAAAGATGAGTGAGGCTAACACCATTCCCTACGTAACCCTAGATGGGACATCATCTGACATGGTTCCATTAGCTACTACTTTGAACTTTCTCCAAGTTAAAAATTCTTCAGACACAGCATCCTATCTTATCCTCAATGTTGTTTAACTACTTCTCCAATAAAACTCACTGGTTTATTTTGTCAAATGCCTTTCAAGAATCAAGGAAACTGTATCCAGTCTCTTTCCTTGCATTAAACTTTCATAAATGTCACTGTAATGGACTGTACACATTTTCCTGGTACACATCTAAATTGGCCTTCATTTATGTAGCTGCTGTTTATCATACTTTGCAGTATATCTCCTTTTATTACTCTTTACAATACTTTTATAATATATGAAGTCAAGCTAACTGGTCTGTTCTTAAAACACATTAACCTGGATCCTCCTTTTTTTTCTTACCATTTAGTGAACGTCTGTAGTTTTCTTTTCATCTAAACTTAATCAAAATAACACCATTGGTTTTGCTGTTGCTTTTTTGTCTTCTTGAGGAAAATGGTTGGAATTCCATCTGGTTCTGAGATGAATCTTCTCTCAGCTGATTAAGAGCTCTGATTATATCGTATCTCTATATCTAAGAATGTATATTCATCATATTAGTTAAACAATTCACTTCTCATTGCATTTTGAGCTGAAAGTAAATTCTATTACTAAATTACCATCCTGCATATTTCCTTTGGGTCATTTTCATACTGTTCTCCCAATTTAACCCTCAAAGGGCAGTTGACCTCACGAGAACCTATGATTTACAAAACAGCTGAATTCATTTGAGACCTATGATTCAGAAAGCAGTTGATCTCAAATAAGAACTAATTGCTGAATTGGTCTGGAGGCAAAATATACAGCCATTAATGTAGTGGCATCCCATGCATTGTTTCCAGGCAATACAGGCCCTTCCTTTATCTGTATACAGGTCAGTATATGTGGAGATGTCAAAGTAACCTGCATAAGATTTGTACCCTCATGTTACAAAATAATTTTTGATGCTTCATCACTCTTACAAGGTAACAAATATCAACGACATAAACCTATCATTTATCATCTTTGTTTGTGATAAGAACATTTACAAAAATACCCAAAAACTCACTTGGTTTACCTGAAAATACTCATGGAGTACCTCATACTCATAGTAATGGTACAGCTGAGCAAGCAGCTCTCATAAACGATGACTCACATGATTGAGTTGTACATCATTTCAGTTAGAAAATTTTGCTCTATTTAATTATCAAAAGAAACTTTAAATATTTCTTTCCATTTTTGAAACTTTACCTCCTGTGTGCAAGAAAGGGTTGAATGGTTCAATCTCTATATCTTTTCTTTCTTTGTTCCTTTATGTAAGTAGAAATTTTTTGTTCCTTCCTATATTCTGTACAACTCACTCTCCATTCATTTTCTGTTCTCTTCTATGAGATTACATAATTTCCGCTTCACCATTCTTAGTTTCCTCATTATGCCCTTTGAATCTTTATTTACTTGTTCATCTGTTCTTTTCAAACTTTTTTTTATTCTCTTCATCCACTGTTTTCTTTTGCAGTATCCTCCACTTTGCACTACCTCCCTTTTTATTAGGTATTATCCCACTGAGGATTTGCCTTATTTTCTCACTAGATACTTTCATATTTGTTGATAGGTTATTGCTCTTGAAGATCTTTTTCTAATTTGTGTTAATATCCTTTCAGTGATTACTCTCGTCTGACTTGGTATGGTGAAGATTCATATTGCTCAATCTATATTGCTATCCTTGGCGGTTGTAACCTGTTCACATTCAACTGTTTCTATGCAGCATGATATAGTGATTCCCATAACAAAGAAATCTGATATGCCTTGTACTATTCACCTCTAAATCTGAAATAGTGTCCAATCATTTGTAAGGATAAGATATATTGTGCTGTACCCTCCTGTTGGTCCATGATTTACTTGCACAAGTTTGAATGATTCACAAAGTTAACTAGCATTTGAAACTGTTCTCTTTCACCTGTTGCTCCAGAAAGAGTACTTACGAGAGCGTACATTATGATTCTACCACAAGGTAGGACGAGCACACAGCATTTACCGATGGAAGAACTAGTAATGAAAAACAAGTTATGTGAGTTACATGTTGTCAAGTGTTATGTGTGAGATGGAGAAATTGTTTTCGGAGTGAATGCCAGTAGTCCACATACAGATGAGGCAGAGAGAAAGGACAGTGATCTGAGCCAAATGAGACAGTGAAGTGCTGGCTCACTATACAGCTGCCACTAACCCTTCCAATACCCAAGCAGGTAGTACTTGTAATTCTTTGCTGGTCTGTGGTAATGCCTTCTCTATTGAGAAAAAAGGCCTGAGAGAGAGTGTGGTTGAATGACTGTGACAGCAAGTACCATATTCAACTGTCTGTAATTCTTACAGGCTTTTCACATTTAAATAATAAAATATCCTGTAGTGGACATCCCAAAGTGGGGTAGACACTGTGACAAGTCAACCCCATTATCATTCATTCCTCTTAAGAAGTGGGATGATGCTGGGAACAAAAAATTGCAAAACTTATCATCACTTCCACATTCAAGAATACTGATTAAAACATATGAGACTGTAATTTTCAAATCTATATTTTTTTAAATAAAAATTAAAAACCTTAAAATGTATAATTGAGCTAGTTTAGTAAAAGTTTAAGAAAACTAACCGTAAGTGAATTTTTCCTAAGTAAAATAGGCTCGAAATTCTTACTAAAATATGCAAAAAACCCGACTATATCCCAAATCCATATATAGCAGTTTACTTTATACAGATGTGGACAATAGCCAGGATTAGTGAAAATTTAGGCAAACAACTTTAACACAAAGAACAATACTGATTTTGCAGTCATAATGACTATATCACTGTCAATAATGAAAATGAAAATCTACAATACATTAAAGTACACTTGCTTTCTTGTGTTTTTTATATGGCCAACATCCTTTCTTGGGAAGAAGTGAATAAAAACTTTTATACTTGCTAATTATTCAACCAGCTTGGTCTGATAACCTAAAAAATTAAAAAAAAATTATACTTCAAATTGCTTTTAATATACAAATGCCACTTACTTTTATCCAAACTAATGCTGTTGTCACTGAGAAATTACCAACTTAATCACTCAACTCTGAGGTTTACTCTCCCTGCATATCTCAAATAATATACTATATATTAACTATAAGAAGAAACTATACATATGAGAGTATATCTGCTTAGGAGCAGTCTACTAGTGAGAATTTTTTTTCAGTGTTAAGGCTTGGTAACTCCTAACTAGTTTACACAATAGAAAGAGCAGAATCAGCTTCCTGGTCAGCTGACTCCTTAGATGAATAAAATTAAGGAGAAAACTTTAGCTGAACATTGTTCGGGGCTTGAAATAATTGCTTGTTCATCCAATGCATTAATGAAACATACTCATTATATCAAATGCATCCAAGGCTCAGAATCTCTGATGTCATCACACACAATGAACTGATGCTTATGAAGACTGCAATGAGGGTGGGATCAGTCAAGTGCTGATGGGAAAATAACTGTTATGTAAATAAAAAAATACAAAAATAAAGCTTTATATAGACAGGCTTCTTGTATAGTTCACCAAGCCTAAATGATGTTTTGCTGTTAGTCACATGCTGCCTCCTCTGCACTTATTCATTTTCTCACAAATCTGAATAATACTCATCAGGGGCAATTGCATTATTGAAAATCTTTGACAATTACCCATGTGTGACCAGTCAGATCTGAACAACTTTTTCTGTAATTAATTTATTGTTAATCTAAACAGTCAAAGGGCTTCATTACCCTCTGTAAAATGAGTTTCTTTAAGTAAGGCTGGTGTTTATTTACATTCTTCCCTTTGAGATAACAAGACCAATTATTTTCCCAGCAACATTTGGCATATACATATGCCTAATAATATGAGCAAGAAGTGAACTGTCTTATTTACAGATAAATATAAGAATGTAAACCATCCCATGATTAAAGTCTGCGTGCAAGCCAGTATTCTTAAACCAAAGGGTAACTTCCACGTTAACCCTTTAAAGACTAGTCGAGAAGTGTATCCGCTTCACCAGGAGAGTCTCACTGATCTCTCACTCTGTGTCAGTGACCACAGCTCCTTTTTCTATAGGTTCATGGATACTTCAGTTCCCATCAACAGGATGCCACTGAAAATAACACATCCAGGGCATTCAGTAAAATCACTTTTAATTCTTGTATAATTCCAAGTATAATTAAGTAGTGGTAACTCTCTATAACTTTAACGATTTGTTATATTCATTACCACTAGTACCAGGAATTTACAGGGTTGGTCACTGTCTGCTACAGAAGGGATTCATATGCACCACTATGAATTTGTTAAGAGCTCTGTAGCCATTCATTCTTGGGTGGAATCTGGCTTAAATTAGAGTATTACGGCTTGAGCTGATTCCGGGCTACCACAGCAAGCCCAAAATTCTGTACATTTCCACAAGGTTATAAAAAATACTTTTGAATGTGGTGACTGAGATTAATTGGCATCTGTACGTTTTCAAGCACCTAAGTAATCAAGAAAACATCAGATTCCAAATGTAATCCAGAACCAGCTAAACCAAGTATTGCTTATAGCTCACAGAATGGCTTTAGAATTAGGCCAGCTATTCAGTGTGTCAGATGAGAGAGCATTATATAGATTATCATAACGAGAGCCTGAGACCAGAAGCATGTACGATTTTACTTCCACCTGATCTAAGTTTCAGGTGTGTGGTCTTACCAAGATGAGTAATACAGTTAACTTCATTAGAAGTACCTACTAATGCTTTAATGAAGTCTTCTTAGAAAACATTCAAATTGGGTCTCAAACTCCCAAGTAGATACGCTAGTACTGTCCGTATCATTGTTAACACAGCACTCTATATGTCTTCTGCACACTGAGAGTCCGAGGCATTAGAGGAATACTGTAGCCCTGGAATCTGCTTCTCCACCAGCAGCTTGGGGTTTGGACTTGTTACTCTGTCTATTGGAGTTGCTCTGTGATCAAACAAAGACTTTAGCTAGGGCATCAGCTCCTGCACTC
This sequence comes from Panulirus inflatus, assembly GCA_032361765.1. Taxonomy (NCBI): domain Eukaryota; kingdom Metazoa; phylum Arthropoda; class Malacostraca; order Decapoda; family Palinuridae; genus Panulirus; species Panulirus inflatus. Next base: position 10,499 of record JAUUDY010141753.1, read on the forward strand.
GCGATGAAGGGCTTGCTGGGATGAAAGGCCACATCAAATATACTCTCATCAAACTTCTTTCTGTGGGCAGTTATCTCCTGCACACACTGCTTACTGTCCAGCTGCCACAAGCGGATACTGCAGTCATGACCTGAAGAAGATGATTCAGTTTAAGCACGACCCTTCTAACAAATTACTTATAAAGCTCGAGGCAATTGACACCATTCTCAAAAAAAGCACAAATAAACTCAAATCCACCACATATTCTCTCTTTCTCTGTACAGAGGAAGGAGCTAAGAGAAAGGTTTTCCCAAAGGTTCAGTAGTCTATACATAATGCTACCTTGCTGACACAAAAAACAGTAAAATAAAAACAAAATGAGGAGAGCAGCTGAAGAAGTGTTAATTGGAAAAGAAGAGAAGATGGGCAGATGCATTGCATCTGAGTATAGGTTGTATGTAGAATCACAGTCCTAGTAACACGGTACACTAAAACAAGAAGACATGCAAGAAGCCTTGCGTAAGATGAAATGTGGCAAAATGGCAAGAGCAGGTGGGATTACAGATGAGTTTCTTAAGAAATGGGATGAGAGTGTAGTTGACTGGTTACATCAGTATCAACTGAATATAGGTCAGTGTCAAGAATGTATCATGTCAACATGTGGAGTGGTGAGAAAGGTACGGTGAAACATTTGAGAGCATGAGGCAGGTCTCATGTGTACCAGGGAGGAGCATGATGAGTCAGTGGCTGTTTGCAGATGACGCAGCCCTGGATTATACCTGGAGTAGTCTGTGGGATTTCTACTCTGAAAGCTTGGGCTTAGTCCAAGCTGCAGAGTTGGGTCATTGGCCAACAAAGCAGTTAAAAGCCACAGCACACAGGCCCCAAAAACCTCCTACAATCTATTCAGTTAAATACACCTTGCAAAGACATATCTAGGGCCTTCTACACTTTTTGAAGCTGTTCATAACTCAAATCATGAGTCCAAGTCAACATACTAAGAGAATGTTTGAAAACGATACTTTTTAATGAGACATAATCTTAATACATGAAAATTATGGTAATGGTAAGTAAAACTCACTGCCTGAGAGGAGGTAGAGGCCATTGGGATCAACAGCCAAGGAAGTGACGGAGTCTAGGTGAGCTACCATTGACTGAACTAAACGGCCACTATTATTGTCCCAGAACCGAATATGACGGTCCTCATGGCCTGTGATAGTTAGTGGTAGAGTAGGGTGGGACACAACCTGTGGTGAAAATAACTTATAAATGCCCTCAAAAAATTTATATATCCTTTTACATGCATTGATGGTCCAACAAACAATATTGACTTTTCACATGTTAGTTAAATAAACAATTACTATAACATAACTGTTTATGAATGTGAATATCTATGCACATTAACAGATTTGGTAACAACAACTGAAACCTTACTTACTCTATTAATCTGTCGGTTCAATGAATTGCTGCCCTGATCAGGTTCTGTGTCAAGACGCATGATGGGTTTACCAGTCTCCAGGTCAAATACGACACAGTTAGCTGTGTTAAAGCTGCATACAAACTGGTTGCTTGACTCGTACACAAAGTCAACCGAGGTGGGGATGCCATCTACAGTCAAAGATAATACAGGAGGTTACAGAGAATATTTTTACATTACTGCTGTACAAATCCATCAACTGAAAAAAAATAATCAACACAAAACAATATCTCTGGAATATAAATTAAGAACCATCTATTTTCATACCATGGTATCCCATGAAGCATAAATCCTAAACTCTCATCAATAGATGATATGAGGAGTGAATGGGATTACAGCTCAGTTCCTAAAAAAGAGGATAATGGTATCGTCAACTGGTCAGTCAATGCTTTTCAATGTCTGTATGTCCCAAGGTAAGGCACAAGAGGACTGGCAGAATACCTATATAATGCCAATAACTATATCATGCCAATACGAACCAGGGCATGTGAAGCGTCTGGGGTAAACCATGGAAAGTTTTGTGGGGCCTGGATGTGGAAAGGGAGCTGTGGTTTCGGTGCATTATACATGACAGCTAGGGACTGAGTGTGAACGAATGTGGCCTTTGTTGTCTCTTGTTTTTTCGTAGTGCTACCTCGTGTGCGGTGGGAGGGGGGGGTGTCATTTCATGTGTGGCGGGGTGGCAACGGGAATGAACAAAGGCAGCAAGTATGAATTATGTACATGTTTATATATGTATATGTCTGTGTATATATGTTTATGTATACGTTGAAATGTATAGGTATGTATATGTGCATGTGTGGACGTGTATATATATATATATATATATACATGTGTATATGGGTGGGTTGGGCCATTCTTTCGTTTGTTTCCTTGCACTACCTCGCTAACGTGGGAGACAGCGACAAAGTATAATAATAATGAAAAAAAAGTATATATATTATATGCTGTTTTGTCCTCAGTTTGCTATTGTTTTATTCTAGTGTATTATATTTCAGTATTATTTTCTGATGTATAATTCTCTTACATTGCTATTAGATTCCAGACAAGGCATGTGGTGGAAGGTAAGAGGATTGGCAGGGTCAGTGCTGGTCTGCTTGGATGGATGCATGTAGGAGTGTGGATCAACTGGTTGATGTTGGTGAGGGCAGGTTCACTGGCCAGAAATATATTGACATATTAGAGGAGGATCTTTGACTATCCGTTGAGGTGATGCTTTTTCCTGCTGGAATACCTTTCTATCCCATACAGGATAACAGCCTCATATGTGTTGAGCAGTTAGGGAGTGGTTTGCCTGATTTCCCCATATAACCATTTCGCCACAATCACCCAGATCCTCAGATCTCAACCCTGTCTAGCCTGTTTGGGGAACCATGATGAAATGCTGGATATGGGATATCATATCCCATGATGCTGTTGTCACTACATCATTACAGGCATGGGTGCATCTAAGAAACTGTGAGAAATGTGATCTAACATCTTTGCTGTTGGCATCCATGCCTCGCAGGTTTAATGCCATCATAGTGGCACGAGATGCTTACACAAAATACTAACCAAATGAAAAAAGTTAACCAATTCATGCATTCATTTCCTATATTTGGGTATGCATGCAAAATTGCACCATAGTAGCACACACTTTTGTAAAGTGA
>JAUUDY010141975.1:350-13603 GCA_032361765.1 Panulirus inflatus
AGTTTGCTTCATGACGAAGTACTGCTGAAGTGCAGTGGCAAATCTAGGTACGCGTTATTTACGTCTCCTTGTGTTTATTGGCTGATTCTGAGATTATGCAGCGTGATAGATGTGCTTTAAGTGGATATCCGTTTCTGACTGAACTGGAAAATATTGACGAGCTGACTATCCACTCAAAGAAGATGTCTAAAATACTATTTCAAATACATTTTTAAAGACACTTGCATTATCTAAAATGTTTTTTTAAATACTATTTCCAAAGCCACATGTATTATCTAAAATGCCGTTTAGAAAGCTATTTCAAAAGACACTTGTGTAATGTGTCTTTCCTTCATATCTTTTATTCATATGGACTCTGAAATGCGTCAATTTAGATGTCATTATAATATTTAGTTACCACTTCTCGGCGACTTAGAGACCTGCTTGTATGGGTAATATCTCCGGACGTGAACAACCATGGGAGGCTCATTAGGCCCGTCAGTGATGGTCAAGACTCCAGATATGGACATCATTGTTAGGCTCAATGGTGCTGTTGCGGTTCTTGTCCCCGGGCATGAACACCACTGGTAGGCTCATTAGATCGGTCAATTGTGGCTATATCCCCAGGCTGGTCTGGTCGTACTGGTAGACTCATTAGGTCTTTCATTCGTAGCCTTGTTTCCGTTCATGGTCGCACTGGTAGGCTCATTAGGTCTGTGAACTGGGGGCCATATCCTCGGGCGTGGTCCATTGGTAAGGTCATTAAGACTGTCATTTGCGGCCGTGTCTCTGGACATTAATATGATCATGAGACCTGTCAGTGAGGACCATATAGCTGATTACCAATGGTAGGCTAATGAGGCCCATCAGGCCCCATGGATCATGGAGGAGGACATGGCCCATGGGGAACCTCAAACAGAGGTACAGATTATCGGCTGGAATATTCATATGATCAAAATCAATAATGAAAACCGAATTAGTTTTCCTCCTCCATATATGAATCACTCAGTAATCTTATTTTCATATACCAGACATACTCATACTCATAACAGACATGTACACGTATATTTAGGCATCAAGTGACTCTTATAACTTGACCCTACGTTATCACATTACCCGCACTGTCTTCCATCCTCACCCTCATCAACTCTCTCTGCCTCCTCCTGCCCTGGCCAAGCCTGCATCACCGCCAGCGGTAATAAAACACTCTGGTCAGGACCCACAAGAGGTCGCCACTATCTTTCACCTGCTCCTTAATTTATGGTCTGTGTTCAGCTCTCACGGTCTGGCTTAATAATGTTTTTGTATGCGTCTGCGTGTGTGTGTGTGTGTGTGTGTGTGATTACCTTCTCGTAATTACATATCTATACTGTATGGAGTGGGACTTTTCCACAAGTGGGCCCCGTGTCATGACCTTTCTCTACTGTCATACAACTTTTTAAACTGTTTGCTCTCCATTTTCAAAATCTTTTCATTCAGTGTATTCCATTCAACCCCTACTCAGTTTAGACAAAATTTCTTATTTGCATTTTCTCGTACGAGTTTGTTTCTTGATTTCATTTTTTCCTTTTTTTTCTATCCTTGCATCTTATGAAGAATTGTTTACGTTATCAGACTAGTTTAAACACTTAAAGGCTGTGATCAGGTCACCCTTTACCCTTCTCTCTTCCGTGGTGGATGTACTTAAAGCCTCTAACATTTGCGTATAACTCATACGTCCCTTAATTCTGGTATTGTCTTCTTGGCCTTCGTTTGTTATCCTTTTAAAAATACGCCAACTACTTCTGTTCCTACTTCGCAAAACTTCCCTAAAAACAGCCAGTTTCGCGTATTACTCCAATACGCTCTTTCTCCTGCGTCTACCCTTCAGTCTGCGTTAATCGTATGGTCACATTCCCATTCATCAATCTAGCTTGCATTAACATTCCTGATTTTTACCATTAGCACAACGGATCAATGCATGAAGACAGCCATGAACGTATGCCTATTGGGAAGGTCCCTTTATCGAACTCCGCTCCAAACTACCTCCACAACTTCTCACCCTCGGGATTATCTGTCTCCTTAGTGCCTCTGAAGATTGTCCCAATCTAGTGGCACGCGACGCGCACCAGAAAATTATTGCAAACTGTTGTAGTTGCAATTGCGCCGCCTTCAGTTGTCATCAGGCGCCGTGTGTGTGTGTGTGTGTGTGTGTCTGTAAATAAAAAATAACTAAATAAAGAACGGTTTATTTAACTAAGTAAGCCATTCGGCTGATAGCATAGTTGAGAACTTACAGAAGCGGGAGGTTAATAATAGAAACTGGTTCATTAATCACAAAATAACAAGATCAAGGTGCGACTGGATCCTATACGCCTTGGATAAGCACACGAGTGACGTATTTCTACACAGTACAAGAGGTTTGACACACAAAACTTCTCGAACGTCTGGCCACGATGGATGTGACAATTTGATCATGGTTGGTCACCTGGGAATGGTTGGTATGCCTGATTATGATGACGCGCTTTTATACCATGACACTGGTATATGGTGCGTTTCGTTGTATTAATCACTTATGTCTGAATAAATTGTGTTGAAATATAGCCCTGAAACCTGAATGTGTATGACTGGGGTATATCATCATTATTGACATGCATGTAATTCATAGTATACTGCGAACGAACGACAGAGAGGCGAGTTGCCAAACGCGGATATAGTAAAGGGGTAGAGTGAGGCTCCACTGAAGCAAACGCTGTATATGATGCGTTTCGAGCCTATGTTGAACATGGCATCGTAGCCGATGTGATGGTCACAGTGAAGCATGACCGCCTTAGTCGCCTCACCCATTCACTCAGAGCATGAGTACTGACCGCCATAGTCACCTCATTCATAGCATAGGTACACAGGGCTACCACCCGCTCCACACAGGGAGAGGTGTTTCCAAATTCTTCGTTCGTATATCTCACAATACACATGGTGATGGGGTACATCATACTTTTAATGGTGATTTAGTGAAACATTAAGTGAGTTAAAGTCATTTACTCGTTGAAATCGCTGTAATACTGTGTTGACATACACATAACTATGGAAACACTAAGCTATTTGCTTGCCTAACTGTGTACTTGTTCGTGGATCGTTTATGACAATCACAATAGCAGGTGAAGGACTATCCCTACCTGCATCTGTCTACACGAGCAATCAATGGTTGGCACAAGATGATTTTAGTGACAGATGTACGTCAGTGGTGGCTGGTCTTGGTTAAAGAGGGTAGCGGGGTGAGGACCAAGCTGGCGCTGGTATCACTCAGTGATTGTTTACACCAGACGATCGCCCCCTCTGACTTACGGGGAGACTGTTACTGAATCGCTGGTTCATTGTTTCACTGGTCGTAGGGTCGAGTTTTTAACACAAAGGCGACCACAGCTCTGCCATTGGCTTCTCGAGAGATTCTTACTGAGTTATTGGTTCACTAATTTATTGGTAAAGTCATCTAATATTGTTTATGACTCTTTCACGAGTGGGTTTATCGGAAGTATACACTCTTGTAAGAAGATGGTTGGTCCATTCGGGCGTAATCTAAGTATCCAGCTGGTGTGTGTCTGTGTGTGTGTGTCAGGTCGACAGTTGACCTCTGGTGGCCAGGCAGCGACACTGACACACTTCTGACCTAATCGAGGGTGAAGATGTTCGTCAAAGGCACCAGTTACGAACGTAAGTCCTTATCAATGCTAGGCTTTGAATTATAAAAGAAAATGGAGTGAGCTAAAGAAAGAAGAAATCTGATAATATGAAAAGAATTCTGGAAGGAGATTGTTGACAGAAAGATGAAATGGCCGAGAATACTGTATGTAGTTGGTGTATTTACGTTTACACTGTTGGTATGGTCTTTGAGAAACAGACAGCAAGGCAGCAAGGCTAGTATTCTTGAAGTCGTGGTTTAAACATGGTCCCAGCCGGTACTTAAGTCAAAGTGTGTGTATACATAACTACCTGTGCGTGATTATTTATTCATATTGTGTGCTGAGGTAGTTTTAAATTCATAGAGTTTCATCTCTTGATCTTTCTCTACTTTCGTCCAACTTTTTAAACTCATATATGCTGTCTGCATTCACGATTTCATTGCTCATTTTACCCCATACATTCATTACCGCTTTATTACCAAGTGGTCTTCCCTTAGTGTCTTGCCTCTGTCTTCCTATTCCCCTTATCTTCTTTTAAATCTTGAAGCGCTTTCATCAAGTTCATTTCGTCGAGTAGTTTTTTTGAGCACGCTTCCCCTTCTCTGGTTTCCCGTTCCTCCTTGTTTGAAGATGGTTTTCCAGCCCAGAGATCGTCACAGACTTGCATCTGTTGACCTTCCTCTGTACGACTCCCCTCATTTGTGTCGCGGCTGAAGTCGCTCAACCTTTCTGTTGTCTCCTTTAATCATGCTATGTCTTCCAACTTTGTCCTTGATGTTTTCTAAAACTAGCATTTTTCCTCGACACACATTATCCTGAACGATTTCTACCTGTCAGGACCAGTGAGCCACACGTGTATACACATCCTCCTCTGTGAATCATACAATATTTCGTTCTGTCGGTGTGACTGAGAATCCCTAAACTCCTCCATTTCAATTATCTCTTCTTCTTGGCTTATCTTTATCCCTAGGATCATCTGTTTTTTTTAATTTGGTTTTATTGTTGAATGTAATTGGTCACTGACATTTGAAACTGGGCTGATTGCCTTCTTCTTCGACACTCTTCCTCCCCTAGTCGCCATTTCTTAACGAGTGCTCGTGCTGGGAGCATTCTCTAGTTATACTTCTTTCGTAGTCATGTTCCACCACAGTACTATTCAATTTACTCCTATAGGGCTTTCTGGCATTCATCATTACCCTCAGCAATGTTGTGTAATATATTCACCGTCTCCTCTAAATGTTATATCCTGAGCTCACAAAACAGAGCCCTCAACCCAGCCAATCCCCACAAATTATTCCTCTGGCCGCTTTATATCCCCTGGTTCACTGAAAGCACGTCGCCCCCTGTATACCATATCGCTCCCCACTAGCATCTTCACTGTCGTTTGAAAATCCCACAAAATTCTTCTCTTCTTCCAGATTCTCATAAACATTCCAATATCAACAGACAGCTTAAAGTCATTGCCAGTATTATCTTCATGAACTCCTTCAACATCCTGATTACCTATGACGGGCATATCTTTGTAATGTCTAACAACAGTCTCCTATCATTACGTATGAAATTTTCCATTCAGAATCCAGGGGCAGATTATCTAGGGGTTTGACGAAAGGCTTCGCCTAGCCTTATGTACACTCTCAGGTCGATCCATCCATCTCTTACAATACCTTACTTACATAGTTTATGTAGTGCTAATGGCCTTTATACTACTCTCAACTGACGTGGGGTAGTAGTTCATATGTCTTGTGGCTCTAAGATACAGAGGAAGACCACCTTAACTTTGAGACGAACGAATGGCGATCAACGCGATTGACAATTTAGGTAGAGCAGTTCTAATATCCAGCGTCATACTACCCTCGCTATGTTTACCTTTACTCTGTAATAGCAATCTTGCGCTCAGTATAGCACCTCGTTATGATAAGTAGATAATTGATGGATGGTCTGGAATAATTAGGGTAGCGGAAGTCCTTAAGGTAATTGTAATTAACCATCTGTTAATTACCTTTGTGCAGTGCAGGGAGTGTGTTGTCCACTCGACGCGCCCCCTGTCGCGAAATTTCTTTACAGATGATGATTCATTTCTTTGTCACTAGGCAGAGCTAGAGCGCGTAGCGCTCACCACAAGAAAAAACGACTTACAAATAAAGTGTCGATTGAGACACATGTTCCAGAGTCTTTAAGTAAGATGGAGAGAGCGTATGTATAAGTATAAACAAAACAAAAAAAATTACTATGTTGGACCAAGGAAGTGAAGTTGAGAGTCACGTTAATACTGACTCAGTACTGTGTGTGTATGTGTGTATTTTTGTTTGTGTGTGTACGTGTGTATGTGTTTTTTGTTTTTTTTTTTTGTGTGTGTGTGTGTGTGTGTGTGTGTGTCTGTGTGTGTGTGTTCTCATTATGCTGTGTGTACCTTGTGTCGAGAAATGTCAGATGGCCAGACAAGATTTTCTTGCCTTTTTCTCCTGTATTTGTGCTTGCGAACTGCTTGTTTGCCCTGTGTAAATATTTACCGATAGTTTCTGAAGCCGAGATATAAAAAACCCAAGCAGTTGTGTTGTGAACGAGTACGTAGTCGTCAAGGAGTTTGGCAGCCACAGATTATTAATCGTCAGAACACACACACCACTGATGAGGGAAAACCTTATACAAACAGCATTGCTGACCCAGTAACCATTGTCAAACCTCATTGTAGTATACAGAAGGCACCTGCAACTTCCATGGGTTAATCGATTGTTTACAAAACATCTTCACTACCATCAGTGATGTGCATAGCTCTCTCTTGTCTCTGGGAGAGTATTGAAGAAAGATTACTTAAGACAGTCACTTCCATCATTCATTTTATGACTTACATCTCAAACACTCGTCAACAGTAGCTCACCGAGCTCACCCAACAAAAAAATTATCTTTACAGTTGGGTTCGATGGATTCCAAAATGAGCGCTACGAAGCCTGTTTTCTCAGTAGGGTTGGTAAGCATGAATGCGAGATGCATTTCTTACTTATGGTAGCTCCTTTTATGTCGTACTTATTTTAGAAATGAAACGTTGATAACATGCATTATAACTATTTGACAACAGTATGCTATGCATTTGTATAGCTTGTTTCACATACAATGAGAAATATATATTATGACAGCGGGGCCACCAATGTAAAGCAAGACCCTAAACAATTTTTTAAAAAACCTTCGTCCGTTGTTTCATATTGGCTGACACAAAAAAATAGAAGGATTTTCTATTTGGGGCAAGTGTACATAAAAGCAGCGATCGAGATAGCAAGGGAGGGAACACAATGCTATGATCTTGATTAAAGTCTTTGTCATCTTGGTTTAGTGTCTATGCCGCCACCTTCTGTGTACAAAATGAAAACCAGAGGAACTTGTGGTGATGGCAGAGGAGGAGAACCTGCAAGATGAAGGATATGTGCTGCATGTACGGCTGCGTCATGACCTGAGCAAGTGTTATTTCCACACTGACAACTGGAACTCTGCAGCGAAAAAAGATAGATAAAATTCAGTCGGTGTACAAAGAATCACTTGAAGTTACAACTTCTGGTACCTATTATCCTTTTATAATTATCTATCTATTAACTATCTGTTTTCATCTTTTATCTATAATCGATCTATTATCATTAATCAAAGAAAACGCTGTGGTCATTGTCAGTATCAGGGTGAATACGTCGGCTGTATAGATACTGAGTGAAGAGGCTGGTATTATCCGTAGGTCTCAGGCAACGCGCTAATAACTTATGTCTCACGAGCAGAAATTGTTAGATTCCGACTGGGAGCACAAGTTATGTTCCTGGGGTTTAGATGGAGACACTGTGTAAGATGAAAGGGAAGTCAAAGTGATGTATACACTGCACAAAAACGGTCTTTACACTTTCAAATTGACATGATATGACATTCGAACGAAAACACCTGAAAACATACTAACCTCTTATAGCTAACAGGTGATCATTCTGAGACCTGTCGTTCACTAGTGTAAAGATCATTTTTGTGCTGTGTGTACATTTGTCTGGAATAATTATGATGTTTGCCATATACTTGCATATCTCGGACCTGAACTCATTATAAAGTCTAATACATTAATTTACGTATTGTTTATGGTCATTCCGGCGGGCCTTCTACCCTACAGTGTGGTCTACAACCAAGCTGCCCTCTTGTTCCTCTACTCAATCAAGTTGCTGGGCTGGGCTGGGCTGGGCTGGGGCACTTAATGTATACAACTGTTCAAGCCCTTCATCAATTTCCTAAGTGTACAGTCTACAGTCTTCGTAACAGCTGCAGCCAATGTATAAAACACTCTCTCTTTACCCACAATCTTTACTCTTTGTACTCGTTGCTCGTTTAGTTCTCCAGGTGGCCATGCTCTAACCATCCACGCCCGTCGTGCCAACAGGAAACTATATCTGAGGGGAACTGGGTATCAAGCCTTCCCAAAAATTTTTCCAAGTGTAAATCGTGATATTTCTCTCTCATCAGCGCTCCAGCGAGTACAACCACAGTGCTTTCAGTCGTTCTCAGTAGTTCTGGACTTCGAATGCATCAGTAGAGGCTGTGAGAGATCTCTGCCCACTTGCTAACCCTGTAATCTCGCCCCTCTTTGTCAGGTGATGTTAGTATACACCAGCATTGTACTCGGGGAGGTGCTAATACCGTCAAGGGTTATCACCAGTTACACTTCTCTCGTCTTGAAGCTTCGTAACAACCAACCTGCCATATTTCTGAAACAGGTAAGTGTTGGTCTGTTGTGTTTGCTGAACGTAAGGTCACCAGACATTATCATCATCATTCCGAGGTGTTGGAATATAATCTTCCCAAGTATCATGATGCCCAATTCTATCCAGTATCATGTACTGCTGTTTACGTCTTCAATTCCCTCCTACTGGAGAAACTGAAACTTTTGACCATTGTGAATCATGTTATCAACACTGGCTCATCAGAACACTTGGTGTATGTCTGTTCATAATTCCCCATAGTTACTCATGTACAAATAATATGTCTATACTTGATCCAGTATCATATCTGCAATGGATGATATGGAACTGTGGCTCGTATCTGCATCTGTCATGTACATGAGGAAGAGAAGAGATGGAAGGATAGAGTCTTGGGGAATCGGGCCTTTAACCTACGAGGCACTGGTTGACAGGCTGATTTAGAACACCCTGTACTGATCTGTTTATCAAGGTGTTGTATATCCATCTGTTTATCAAGGTGTTGTATATCCATCTGTTTATCAAGGTGTTGTATATCCATCCGTTTATCAAGGTGTTGTATATCCATCTGTTTATCAAGGTGTTGTATATCCATCTGTTCATCTTAAAGAGATCAAGCAACTTACCGAGGCATGACCTACCCGGCCTTGAGATCACATTTCCTGGGTCATGTAGACTTACTGATTCCATGATGTCAGTCAACATATTTCTGAGGACTCTGGAATGAGGAGAGATGTTGGTGCTGGTCGCTAGTCTCGCCTGGACTTTGCTTGCTCCTGTGAGGAGGATGTGCGAGTCAGCTTCAAACTTCATGAACTGGTGTCAAGAGTCCGAGGCTCTCTTTCCAGAGGATGTCCGGTGTTCGTGCTTTCAGTGTTTCCTATTTCTTTGGAGCCACAGCGTTGGACATGGCCCTCTCCAGGTCGTGCGGCGTGGTGAGGAGAGGTGGACGTATAAGTGGTAAGATTGCTAACTGCTGTGTTTGAGTTACTCATCTGGGATGGTCCCTGGCTCAATGAACGCTTGATACTTCCCGTTTTCTTTAGTATTCAACTCCGCGGGTGTTTCCCCCTCTGGTCTTCTTAGGCCAATAGTAGGGTTTGGAATATGGAAAAATAAAAATATATTGGCTTTTTCTATCCCACTCTTTCTTGGGTTTCGAGTTATAGTGTAAATTGTCGGCTCGTATCTTCAAATCTGTATATGGTGACCGAGATCTGCTCAGTAATGTGGGAGTTTGTCTGATGGTCTGATGGTCTGATGGTCTGCAGTTCGTGCCCCACCTACAGATGGAGGGGCGTCTCACACGTCCTAATATAAACACTTTAACATCTCTTCATCACACTACTGAGTGTAATGCTAGAGTGAGCTACGGGTCTTGCAGCATCTGCTTTGAGGTTCAGGTCTTCGCTGGCTCGTGTGGTGAGGACAGTGTGGGTTATGGGATCTAGTTTAAAGTATCTAGTTACCTTACCCACGCCCACCTACGTGTTGGGCAAGTCACTTTACTAGTCAGCTTCGAGCAACATTAACTTCAACAACAGTCACGTGTCGAGCAACAGTAACTTGAACAACAGTCACGTGTTGAGCAACAGTAACTTCATTTATACTCACACTCAGTGTAACGAAACTAACTTCAGCTACACTCACTGTCAGTGTAGAGCAACAGTAACTTCAGCTACACTCACTGTCAGTGTAGAGCAACAGTAACGTCAGCTACACTCACTGTCAGTGTAGAGCACCAGTAACAGCACCATCAACCATCTACACCCACTAGCAGTGTAGACCAACAGTAACCATCTACACCCACTGTCAGTGTAAAGCAACAGTTACCACTGGGCAGTGTAGACTCGTCTGGCCAACAGTACCTCCTTCCCCTACGTCCACTACCCGCTGACTCACCTGAACACCTGCTGGGGGAGGACCTAGCTCAGCAGGTGTTCAAAACATGGCGTCCGACTGACCTGCATTCTTCACGGCTTTCTGCTTGTCCAACGCCGCTTTTTTCCTCTTCCATCGTTCGAGGGTGATGAACCGCTCCTGCTGCCAGTCTACCGTGCTGTTCATCCTCGGCTGCTGTCGGGAGGCGGCTCTCCCGAGGGTGCAGGAGCCAGGCACACAGCACCGTCCTGAGCTTCAGCACACCCACGCGCACTGGAGAGCCGTCAAGGGCGTGACGATATAGTCCTGTTCGATCAGCCAGCCTCAGGTGCACTTCGCGACTCCTGATGTAGGGCGTTCCATAAGGTGGGGGAGGTCGATCACTTCGTCTGTACGGGCACACACACAAGACTAACCTCCCTCACTCGCTGTGTCACACCTCCGTTAGGTAACCCTCCTCACCACTTGCCTCGCGCTACTCACAGATCATCTACATAACAAACACACAAGGTACACATAAACTTTGTCTCTAGTACCGCCGGGGACATGCCGACATCCCCCACCCACAAGGCGTGTACATACCCCAGGGTCAAAATGCTTGGTAAGTGGCCACAATGTTTACCCGACAACGCAGCTGACTACTACATCACGACCAAAGGGTCAAAATGCTTGGTTGGTGGCAACAGCTGACAACTGCCCATCCCATGAAACAAAACAAAAAAAAAGCTCAGATGGGACTGAACCACCACAACTGGGATTCAACCACCAGAACACACGGTTTATATCACCACAACTGGGATTCAACCACCACCAGAGTAGGAACGATACACAATATCGGAAATGGAAACATCAGAAATCTGTCTTGAAAAATCCCCTTCCCCCCAAAAATGAAAAATAAATTGAATGAATGAATAAATAATGATAATAAATTAAACAGAAATACAAATCTAGCATAAAGAATGTAATACCCTTCAAATCTGCCAACATACGGGGACTTACACCACACAAGAATAACAGAATCCTTTTTCTAAGTCATTTTCTGACAGCCAGCCTGCACACACACATAGACGCATGTCAGAAGATGACATGAACAGTGAGGTGTGGGACCCGCGTTACGACCTACACACACACACACACACACACACACACACACACACACACACACGTGTGACGCGACAACAAGAACGTGTGGGCGGATTGTGGCTCAACCATTCCCTCACAACGTCTGAACTAACTACATAAGTCTCTCTACACTCTGCTCCTACCACATTAATTACTGACCAAAGAGCCTCGTGGTCTGCTGCTCTTTTGAATTCAACTGTACTCAGTTGTATTCGGTTGTATTCCTCAAATGCTGTTGTATAAGTATTTGTCGTCAGGAGAGAAAACCTGAATTTGTTTATAGCCCATTAACCCACAGCCAGCAAGTGCAGAAAGGTGCAGGGGTTGAAAAAGAGGGCAAATGAGAGTTAAGGTGAGCGAATATCAGTAAACTTTAGGAAGAATGAGAAAATGTTTTGGAAAGAGCTTGATAATGCGCGAAAGACAAGAGAACAAAAAGAAACATAGGTGAAGGGACTAAGGGAGATGTGATAACAGGTAGTAATGAGGTGAGGAGACGGAGTGAGTAGTATGACGGAGTGAGTAGTTTGAAGGATTGTTAAACGTGTTTGATGATAATATGGTATATGTAGGGGGTGGTGTGCGAAGTGAGAGAGTCAGGGAGAGTGGTTTAGTGAAGAGAGAAGAGGTGGTGAAAGTCTTGCGGATGATGAAATCCGGCAAGGCGGCGGAGGTCGATGGTAGTGCAGTTGAATTTAAGAAAGAGGGTGACTGTGTTGTTGATTGATTGGTAAGGATTTCCAATGTATGTATGGAACATGGTGAGGTGCCTGAGGATTGGCGGAATGCATGTATAGCGCCACTGTTTAAAGGCAAGGGGGATAAAGATGAGTGTTCAAACCAATGCGTTATGCATCTGTTGAGTATGTCTGGGAGAGAAGTGAATGAAAGGGTGAAGGCATGTACATAGTAACAGGCTGGGGAGAAACAGTGTGGATTTGTATGTGGCATTTACAGATCTGGAGAAAGCATAAGATAGGGTTGATAGAGATGCCTTATGGAAGGTCTTAAGAATATACGGTGTAAGGAAAGCTGCTACAAGCAGTGAAAAGTTTCTATCAATGGTGTAAGGTATGCGTACCAATAGGAAGAGAAGAGAGTGAGTGGTTCTCAGTGAAGGCTGGTGTGCGGCTGCAGTGTGTGATATAACCACAGTTAAATTTGTTTATGGATGGGGTGTTGAGGGAGGTAAATGCGAGTCTTGAAGAGCGTGGAGAGTATGCAATCTGTGAGGAATGAGAGGCCCTGGGAAGTCAGTTGATGTTTGCTGATGATACAGCACTGGTGGCTAATTCGAGTGAGAAACTGCAGAAGTTTGGTGACATTTCGAAGAGTATGTGGAAGAAGAAAGTTGAGAGTAAATGTGAATAAGAGTAAGATTACGAGGTTCAGCAGGGTTGAGGGACAGGCTAGTCTGGGTGTAAGTTTGAATGGAGAAAAACTTGAGAGGAAGAGAAGCTTTTTTCAGATTTCTGGGAGTGGATTTGGCAGCGGAGGGATGCAGAAGTAATCATAGGGTAGGGGAAGGGGCTGGGGGTCTGGGAGTGCTATAGAATGTGTGGAACGAGAGATTGATATCTGGGAGGACACAAATGGGTATGCTTGAAGGTATAGTTGTCCCATCTACAGTATATGGATGCGAGGCGTGGCCTGCAAGTAAGGTTGTGCGGAGGAGGGTAGATGTGTTGGCAATGCGATGTTTGAGAAAAGTAGGTGGTGTGAGGTGGTTTGATCAAGTAAGTAATAACGGTAACAGCGTAGTTTAGAGAGAAGAAGAGGGTGTGTTGAAATGGTTTAGTCATATGGAGAGAAAGAGTGAAAGGTTAACAAAGAGGATATATGTGTCAGAGGTGGAGGGAAGAAGGAGAAGTGGGAGACCAGATTGGAGGTGGAAGGATTG
>JAUUDY010142086.1:7325-22713 GCA_032361765.1 Panulirus inflatus
ACACTTTAAGTGCTTTTTGTACTTCAGAAGACCCAAATGATAATCATTCAAAAACCACGCTTAAAAGAAAATTCTTTTTCATATTAAGGAGATTCAGCCATAATAATACACAGACAGAAGGATGAAAGTCCAATAAATTGCAAGAAGAAAATGAGAGAGAAACAAGAGTTAAGAGATAAAGTTAAGTCCTTCTATGACTATTATCATGACTGATTTTAATGTTTGATATGATATACAGAGGGTACAGCTGAGATCAATAATGGGATATGAGCAATACCACTGAAAATCCTTTAACATTTCTAAAGCTCTCTGCTCCAGCACCGAAAGCTAAAAGGCCTCATATTGGTCAAGAACCTATCAAAACTAAAGGCATTAGAGATACTTTGTTTACATTAAAAGCCCAACAATACACATGTTAACAGTTTACAAAACAATAAAGAGCATTGTTTTTAAAAATTTTTGTAACAATTTTGTCTTTCTGGAATTTAATTTCCTACCATAACTATGCTGAGTTAAGATCAGAATCAGAAAACTGGATTTACAAATCTATGTAAGTACCTTTGCCATTAGCTTGAAAACATGTGAAAACTGCATCTTCATGACTCTAAAATGAATATAATTAAATACAGAAATACATCTACAGTACAGAGATGCCCCAACAGCAAACCTGAACACAAAATCTAAAAACTGAAGCATGACAAATAGATCACAGTGACCACATATTTGAGGCAACAGCATAGTAGTAACTGAGAAACATCACCTTCTTAAGATTCATGGCTGTCTTCGAAACATGCTCGACCTTAAAACACCGCAATAAAGTTCTATTAATGTATACATACATTTGTATGTACAGCTTGAATACTTGATCTTAATTGTACTGGCTGGGAGAAAAATTCTATTTGTAATGATACATATATTTTTCCCAATTACCATCTTTTCTGTTAGGCTTTTTGCTTCGTGTATGAACTTTGCAGGGAAAATCTCAGTAAGAATTGTGCTTCAAATACTATTTCATAAATTTTCACTAGTATTGCTTTGTGCTTCATTCATCAGTATGACATTCTCTTAATTCAAGTTCTGTTACCTCATATTGTTCATAGATTCTCATTCTCTGCATGGCATTTCTCATCAACATAAACTCCATAAGTACGAGTTCAATGATACGTGATTAAAAAGTAATAATGTACAGTGGCCATGTTCACTTGTACAGTTATGAATATCTAATTTTACAATGAAACATTCAATCAGTTACTTGTTTTCTTTACTAACTGTAAATCTTTCAATCTCATGAAATTGAATATATATATAATTTTTTTTTCTATAACTCCCCCAGGACCTTTCTAAAGGCTCCTGCAGCCCAAGGCTGCACTACTTTCAGATGGAAAACCTGGACTCATTTGTAGTAAGAAATCAGGTTTAGTGTAAAGGTGAAAGCTAAAGAATGGCAATATCCAGAAAACATATAGGAATGTGTAACTTGTGTTTGTGTGGGAAGTGTGGTTTCAGGTAGACGTATGCCTGGCGTAAAAGACTTTATTTGGATGGCAGTTGTTTAGTGCATGTTGGGTCAATATAGTGTGTGTGTCTTTTGCCAGTGCTATCTTTGCAGGATGTGAGGGGATATGAGAATAGAGGTTGCAGAAGTGTAAGGCAGGGATAGGGTTTTTACCCACAGCAAACTATGCCTCTGCTCCAAACTAAACTATGCTTCACCTGCCAAGTCCTCCATGCTTTCAAAAGCAAATATAGCAATGCTGCAGACCACACTTCACACCAAATAATGTACTCAGAACAATTACTGGCTGTCTAGCAACCACAAACACTCAGCACATTTACAGTAAAATAAAGATCCTCCCAATACACACTCACCTCAACATGCTTGGAACCCAATTCTATGTAACAGCACTAGATCCCTCCCACCCAAACCAATCTATACCCATCAAACCCCAAGCAGAAATATAAGGCTTACCCTGCCTCACACATCAGTAACTTCTACCCACAGATCCCGCCAACCCCAAAAATCATAATGCTGAAATAATTTGACAAGCAATAAACAAGAACCTCACATTTCAGTTTTAAACTCCAACCCCCCAGACATACACCCATCAGAAACCAAACTCCCCAAATAAACCAGAATCAAATTCTTCCACTTCCACTCTGGACACCACCCACCAATACAACATTACAAACACCATTTCAACATACCCCAAGACCCTTCATACCAAAGATATAACTACCATAAACATGAAAAGAAAATTTAATACTCAATTGTCCTGCACTCTCTCTGCACATAGATGGACACACATCATAACATTTTATGATCCTTTATCCCAGCCAGTGGATGCAGCCAGTTCCCCTGAGAGCAGCAGGAGCCTCATAAAGTTAGAAGGGACTCATGGGGCAGGAATCAATTACATATACATAAATATATGTGTGTGTGGATGGGCCATGGTTCGTCTGTTTCCTGGTGCTACCTCGCTGATGTGGGAAACAGCGATCAGGTATAATAAAAAAAAAAAATAATAATATACATAAATATATATATCTTTTGTTTTTCATACATATCTGCCATTTCCCGAGTTAGCGAGGTAGTGTTAAAGATAGAGGACTGAGCCTAAGTGGAAAAATCCTTACTTGGCCCCCTTCTCTGTTCCTTCTTTTGGAAAAGTAAAAAACTGAAGGGCAGGATTTCCAGCCCCCCGCTCCCTCCCCTTTTAGTCACCTCTTATGACACGCAGGGAATATGTGAGAAGTATACATATTTTCTTTAATTTTTTTCATACATATTCGCCATTTCCTGTGTTAGCAAGGTAGTGTTCCAGAACAGATGACCAATCCTTAGTGGGGAAAACTCTGTTCCTTCTTTTGGAAAAGCAGAACAGGAGGGGGGATTTTCAGACACTGCTCCCACTCCTTTTAGTTGCCTTCTGTGACACACAGGGAATATATAGGAAGTATTCTTTCTACCCTATCCCCAGGGATATATATATATATTGTATACCATAATTCATTAATTCAATCAATTATGAAAAGAAAAGAGTGAGCACCTCCCCTAAATTACTATATACGTCTCCACGACTGACTCACACAAGCTAAAGCAATTTGTTGAATAACTATTACTAAAAACACCAATACATTGTATGCATGCACATACTAATCATGTTTCATTTCTTGGTCTCTAGCTCTTTATATGCCTTCAGCCCATTAAAAACTTTCTCTCATATTCCCATACAATACGTGTTATACTTTGTGATTTACCCAAGAACTTATTTGCGCAAATATCAGTGTGTGAAAACTCGTTCAAGTGGTATACGTTTTGGTTTCGTTAATCCAAACTATTGTGTTGAAAGGTCAAGATAACTTTACAATGCCAATATATGATTTCTACAAAGGTTATTCTACTTTTGAAATATAAATACTCTATTTACAAAACAGGCAGAAGCTAAACTGGTCCCAGTCACCTACACAAATCGTACAAAGGGGGAAGTCCCCTTTCTTCCTAGAATATTTTGGCAACTTGCACAATGCCACCTCCTTGTTTGTATAATACAGTTTCAAGGAAATTTGTCCCCTAAAATTTATAACTTTCAATATCAATCTATTATTTACCTTTAAGCTCCATTTCTTCCAACCTTATCCTACACTAATATATATTTCCCCTTCTGTATACCCACAAAGGCATCCCTCCTTCTTTTAACATACAATTACCTTTAGTCCATGCATGTAATTGTGATTACTTACTCAACAGCCTAACTGGCATGCAGAATTCCTCATCAAATAGTCTGAGTCTTACTGATTAGTAATGATGTTTATGTGAACATAACTAAGAACAAAAACGTTTATGAATGACTTTGCATGTGTAACTCTGCTTTTAGAGTTAAAAAACTCGTGTATCAATTTTTTTCCTGCATCATGAGAAAAGCAAGTTTGGGTATAGAACATGGCAAGACCTGATGGTCTCATAGGCTGATTATTAATCAAAAGGAAAGTCTAAACTTTGAAACTGTGAAAATCAAACTATCTCTAAATGTTGGGCTGTATAGGGTTAGCTAATCATGGATCATGAAAATAAACCATGCTTCCAAAAGCTACCACTAGATGGTGGCACCATTCTTTCAGGCTTGCCAACTATACAAGCCCTAAACAATGATGTATTAAGGTGGACTAAACAAACAGCATAAGTATAATGGGAGCCCATACAGCTACAGCTTGCCCTATGATAAAAAATAGGATGGAATAAACAAATAGCATAAGTATAATGGGAGGCCATATAGCCACAGCTTGCCTCATGATAAAAAATGTTAAAAGAAAAATCTCCATTAAACTAACAAGCTGAGGGTACAACAACTTCTTAACAAGGTGTCCTGGCCATTCTGAAAGTGTGGCACACCATTAGCTCACTCACAGTCGATGTGCAGTATTTCTCTACTGGTACAAAAGTAATTTAGTATGCTGTATATCTTCATATGAATATCATTATATTCATCAAAATCAATACGGTAAATTACCACTCTTGGTGATAAAAAAAAAAGTATGGGTTAGAGAAATGTGTTGTAATAATAAAGAGTGTGATTGAGAGAGTAAAAGAGGGTCTACTGAAATGGTTTGGGCATGGAAAGAGTGAGGAAACGTTGACAAAGAGGATATATGTGTCAGATGTGGAGGGAACAAGGAGAACGGAGAAACCAAACTGGAGACAGAAGGGTGGAGTAAAAAAGATTTTGAGCGATTGGGGCCTAGACATGCAGAGGGGTGAAATGGGATCTAGTAAAATTGGAACAATGTAGTATACTGGTCATAACCTGGAAAGGTCTGTGGAACCTGGATGTGGATCAGGAAATATGGTTTCGGTGCACTACATGACAGTTAGAGAATGGATGCTGTCGTTAGAGAATGGATGTGAGTGGATGTGGCCTTTCTTTGTTCCTGGTGCTACCTTACTAACACAGTAAATGGCAATCAAGTATGAAAAAGAAAATAATAACAATAAACCCTTTATTCTATTTTTTACTTTCCCGGCCCAAAATCCCTTTCTATGTAGCACTCAAAAAGCTGTCCATATGCACATGTCAACAGCTTCGGCACATTGTATATGCATGCCTTTTTGGGGTATGAACAGGATAAGGAGGAGTAGGTGTTCTGGGTCTTCAGTGTGGAAGTTACACCTTCAGGATGAGGGGGTCTTGTGAAATACTGAATATGACAAAGGGTAATTGCACATGACTGCAGAGTATAACTTCATATGGGCGTATGTCTAATGGAGTGGTGTTTCAGACTGGATTGGGAATGCAAATGTTAAGTGCATGTGAGGTAATTTGATGTGTATGTGTTTTATCAATGTTCTACCGGGGAAAAGGGCTCTGTGAAAAGAGGTTGCTGAAGTGTGTGGCAAGGGTAAGCTTTTCATTTTTACTTGGACCATCTATACTCTCTCCCTTCAGCAATTAAAATCAATGGACCCTATAATGGTTCAAGTAAACACAAGGACAGGTCAATAGAGATGTCTTGTAAGGTTGGTATGTATGAAACAATGGTGCAGCTATCCAATGGTACGATTTGGAATGTTTGTCATGATTAGTTTAAACGGTTCATAGTTACTTCATGAGGTAACAGGTGTTCCAATAGTTTTCTAGTAAGCACATTTTGTATAATGAACTTTCTACTTCAAATTTTGATGGGTACTTTTAATATGAAACCAAGAGGTTTTGCCAGGCTAACCATCATCATATGATATCATTTTAATAAACACCAGTAAAATATATAATGTATAAGAAAATAATGTTCAACCATCCAATGCTGAGATTTCACACACATCACACTTTATCAATTATACATGATAACAATAATGCAAGGGTGAGGTAGAATTCAATAAAAAACTTTATAAAGTCATTTCTATCATTATCAGTAAAATTAGAGGACTTTCGTCAAACATCTGACTTTCACGTTAATCAAGTACAAATATCCTCGTGCTTGTTTGCACATAGGGTAATGGAGACCCAAGTCTCCATCTTTTTCTAATTCAAGAACCAGTACCTGACAGGTATGCTTTCAGTTGTACACACTATACGTAGTACATGAATCTCTGCTAGGATAATTAACCCTAGCACTAGCTCACAAAGTACTGAACTAGCTGATTTTGCTGGGTTTCAAAAAACCTTAAAAATACTCAAATGGCACAAGCAAAGTAAAATAGGTATGATACATCAAACTGGAGCCAAAACAAAATCCTTTTGACACATTCACAAGTACTGATCATAAGGGTTAGAAATATTCCACATCTGTTACAAGACTGAAAACCACACATTTCTCAGAGGCTTCTGGACCAGGTAGAGTTACTATGATTGGGAAATAACTGGGAAAGGGTCACTCATGCCAAGATATGAGTTGTACTTCCCTGAATAATAAACTAGGCGATACATACCGGGATGCTGCAGCAGTTCATCATTGAACAGGAGCTAGAGAAGAAAAGCATATATTCACTTTTACATAAATGACAGAAAATGAGACACTACACTAAAATTTACATTCTCGCACTGATTCTGAAATCTAATTTCATTTCTATTATCTTTGAATGTGTTCCCATATACATAATGAAGATAAAATGCACACAGCCGTCCACCTTACTCAAACACATACAGCAACTATGACCAGTGTTCTAAAGTGATATCAAAAGACATGTCTCCACTCATGATTCTTAACCATTAAATACTGGCCAATATAATAGATTTTTCACTGTTCCTAATTCTGTCTGTATATCTTGCTGACTTATCATATTGCTAGTAATCTATGATCTCACTATCAGGCAAGCATGGGAAAAAATACACCTCTCCTCAGTACTCCTACAATCACCACTGTGGGTGCATATCTGTCAACCTCTAAGGTCATATGTACAGTGACCCCACAAAAAAATTTGTAGATGCTGGAAGGCCTAAACAAGTATCATCATATAAATCAGCTGGGGAGGAAAAAGAAGAACAACAAACGCAAAGTGAGAAATGTGATTCACAGAGTAATTTTAGAAAGAGTTAGAAGCCTGGGCAGCATGGGATCCTACCACCCATATATTCACACCCTCATGCTTGGCCTTTATCAAGTCATGTGGAACAGATCACATGACAACAGCAATTAACTTTCATGGATGTAATCCTGTGGTGATAGTGGACTTTGGTAACATTTATAGAATAGTGCACAGTGTGTATCATCATTCGGTATGTGTAGCATAATATTTCTACATATCTTTAAGTTATCCAACACTAACAAAGTGCCTCTGCAAGAAATGAGCAGAATGAGATACAAAGAAACATGAATTATATGAACTTTCCTCTTCTCTCAAGTTGTAGAAGGATTAGGATTACCACAGACGTGCAGGTCATAATCCTTCCTCCCAATCATTTTCAGAGTGCAGAATAGAATATTTCTAAATACATCCACACTGTTCACCACCAGTGATGTGCCTGTATATCAAATAATAGTACAGTGCTATTCCAAGTTCAAGAGAAGAAATAAAATCTCCATGTCCTCCCCTTTTGAGCTGTCAACATGTCAGCTGTTTAGTCAGCACTCCATGAGGCCAAACATAGGTAACTACATTACTTTTGGTGTACTTTCTTTTACTTTTATATGCCAAGATATCAGTTTATGCAGGATCACAATTTCTTTTTACGTTTTCACAAATGATGATGGAATTTCAAACCAATGCCACCTTCCAAGATTAACAGCAGAAGTATAAACTATATTCATCATACCATCCCTCCATTCAAATCCTTGTTTCTGATGAATGTTCTCCATGTATGAAAGCTTCAACAAGCCCAAGAATATTCATCAAAGATATAAATATACAGGGCTTCACCCAATAGATAGCAAGAGGCCATATGCATAACAACAGAAAAATCTTTCATGACAGTATTTCCATCTATCTATCAGTATTTCTATCTATCTACAGATCAAGAGTATACACCCTTTTGTGAGAATATATATTGCAAACTAGATTCCATAACCCTAATGATTCCAGCTGACAAAGGGCAGATTCCATTAGCATGATCTTCACTCTCATTCACATGATGTGGATCTACAGGCTTGTGCCTCTTAAGAATCAATACTGCTGAACTGGGGTTCCATAACCTGTATGCTAGAAAGAGGAAGAGATGCCTACTTCCATGAAGTGGATATGAATGGCAAGAAAAATCCCATGACAACAACAAAACTTTTTTCTTATCATATTCAGTAACTTACCTGGATGGTACGCTGTGTTGTATTCCCAAGAGGAGGCTGGGGTAGGTAAGTGTATGTGATGTATTGATCCATCGATGTGAAGTCCACCTGTGTAAACCATGACTTATTAATCAAGTCATGAACTATTCCTAAAACCTAATAATAAGACAAAATGTGTGATTTGTATAAATACAAAATGAAACTCTAAGACATACTAACCGAGACTTTAGTAATGAAACCTATGTAAATATCTACCTACTTATCTATCACTATTACTCAATTCCCAATTTACAGGCAAAGATCAGATACATACAGCCTCATCAGCATCACTGAGATATCCTCAAGCCATGCCTAATGTGTTAAAAGTGAAACAATGACTTCCACACATATAATTCCAAGAGAATTTGTGGGGGAGACTAATGTGGACTATGTATGCGCCATGTACCAATATTTATGTATCACATTAAAAATACCTTCTCCATATCTTACATGCTTGCATTCTTTATCATTCACAGTCAAATCAAAGACACTAAATCTCTGACCTGGCTTCCAACATATCAACCTTAATATTACCACACAGAGCAGCCTTCATTCCATATACATCTCCACAATTCCCTCATCTGCAGAGAAGTACTGGACACTTATCAATGTTTACACTCAATTCCTAAATCCCCTTTAAGATCTGACTGTTTACCATGGCACTGGCTTCCCTTAACTCTAACAAAAAAGCAAGTCTGGTAATGGCACCTTATACAGAGCAACATAATCCCACGGTGAGATGACAACATCAGAATCAAGGGTAAACTTAAATGGACCACCCTCTCCTACAACCCAAGTTCCCAGAGGCTGAAAGTTGACACAGCGCTCTTCATGGTTGGCAAACACCTGCAGGAAGGATCATACAGTTGTATTAATACACAATAACAATAGATTTAGGGATGTAATGAATAAATCATAAAAAATCATACAAAAATTGAACAGTAATAAGAAAATAAAAAGAGATACAATCAAGAATATGCAATCAGCCACTCAACCCCAATCCTATTAAACCGATGAAAGTAGAGAAAATCTAAAAATGCAATTTGCTTAATAAGTTTGTGGTGAAGTCTAGATGAAATAAGTACTTCTTAATACACTTTAATCAGTGCACAGGCCTACCAATATAGGTAGGTAATGGAAATTATTTGTCCATCTACAGCTCTTGTAAAATATATGGTGAATTTCATCCCTCTCTAACCATATATTCAAATTATTTCAAGGGTTGAGCATCTGCCTTTATCATTTTTGCACAATTAAGCTCTTCATCTAAATTTTCTTGAACACATTCTCTAGTTAAAACTGTTCAATTTCAGTTTTGTAACTTATGGAGTTGATCATTCAACACTACATTATTTCATTTCCTTATTTCTTCACCTTCTCATTCCACCAGACTTCTCTGCTCTACTAATGACTTCTGTCCATAAAAACTAGTTACCAAACTTTTCTTTCACTTATTTCGTTAAAAAATGAGGCTTCATGTTTAGACACAACCATGCACAAACACCTAAAAAAAATTCCCATAAACCTTTCACTGCTGGACATAATGGTCATCTTTCAAAGCAAAGGTTCCCAGAAAACTTCAGTGAGCTTTATTTACAAATCCAAAATATTTAAAAAAGCTTTAATTCTTTGCAGATCACATACGTAGCAGCTTTCCATCCACTGACCTCAATGCAACAATAAACTGACAACTCGAAGGCCAAAGATGTGTTTCTGTTGCCCTGTATTTAAATTGTTTCAAAATGAAATACATAATACTGTATTATGAAAGTATTTGAATGTTCAAAAAATACTGAAATTCTACAGTTTGCTTATGACAAGAGCACATCAATAAAAAGATCATAAGGAGATTGCTGCCTTGGGGAAGACACAAAATTTCAGAGTTGACAATTTTTTATTATGCCAAATTCAGCCATTAACAGCATGGGCAGTCAGTCATATTTCTACTTCAAATCATCAAGGGAGACCCTGTTTCCATCTTTTTGAAATACAAAAAGATACAGTAGCAAGTGTTGTGAAACATTGTAGACTATAAAATTATCCATAATACAGATGCACAACCTGTTTTAAGTAAAATAATGATCTAATTTTCACTTATTCTTTTGGAGTAGTGGTACAAATAATTCCGGAAGGGGTGGTTAAAATGTTGATCCCTCTCACAAGGCATTCTTGTCGTAAATCATTTGAATTTCTATCGAGTCCTTCATTTCATTGCTAGTGCATGGAGTGCAGCTATGAAACTGCAGAAAATCCTTCACGTCTTATACAAGATACTAATATTACATGATGCACATTGATAACCAATACATTTCATGTATGACGATTTTAGTTATATATTGTCTTAGATGAGTAAATTTCTGTATCAAATATGGGAGAAAAAATTTTCAAATATTTTCTGATTTTTTTTGTGCATGAACTGTCATTTTTCTCAATCCAATATGAATATCAATATATTCTACTGACAATTCTCATAAACACTTATCTTTCAATATTGAAAATTAAACTTATGGATACCTGACACTTTTCAGGGCATCACCTGTAAATCAACTACACAGTACAAGGGTTGAATATATGATGTTAATCTTTGAAAAAAAATATTGGTGGACAAATATCTCGGCCAAACTTGTCAGAAAAAATGCCTAAATTTTGATGTCATACTTAAATGTCAAAACTGAAGTATAAAATGCTGTAATAAGAGACATATTCTAAATAGAATATGCAAATACAGCAATTGAAAAAAAAAACCTACTTTATCCATTCAATAAAAAAAGTGACTATATACAAACCTTTATCTTAAAAGAAGACATAATGGGCTTATGGTCAGACTGTGTGTATACTTCAATTGGAGCATATGATGTCTGCTCTACCCCAAGCTTGACATTCTCGTAAGCATCTACATGAACCTGGTGCAGGATTCGGTCAGTCCAAGCTGGTCTCCGTCTTGAAGAGATATTTCTTAGTATTTAAAAGATCCAACATTCATAGATGCTTTCACAACACAACATCAAGAAAATCAATGACTTTTTAGCCTGGTTCCTGCTGAAATCTATTTCCTTTCTGATCAATGACATGCAAAAATTACAAGTTCAGAGGCTTGTCACTTAAAGCAATCAATTCAACCCCTTTATTTAAGTGAGACCATACAGCATATATTTCATTAAACAGTGAAACTGCACTCAAGTCGAAATTAAGTAATTACATTCAATGAGCAGTTTCAAACTACACAAATGAAAAGTCAGGAAGATGATTATACACATTTTACATATTCTTCAAGGGTGGTCAACAAAATATTACCCACAGCAAAGTGTGGGTTGTCTTGCTCGGGGCTGGAAATATGTCAAGCACAACCACCCAGATACATTAAGGTAACATAACAAATGAAAACTTCAATTAAGTCCTGACATGTTATGTGTTATAACAGCAACGACTAAAGTGAAATTGATTCAGAAGACTTTAACCTCAGGAATTAGAAATCCCTCAATATCTTAGAATTATAATGTAAGTGTCCCAGTTCAATGTTCAATATAGCAAACATATTCTCTGGCTATCATAAGCTCCATTTCCAATATCATGGGGTGGGTCGCTACACTTATAAAATTAATCTATTCATTTCATTTTTCACACTTAGTTGATCTGTCATGTCAGATCAAAGTCTACAGACACACCAGCTCCCTACACAAAATAATTCCCATGCTTCGAGTCACCAATCATTCCCCAATCTCTAATTGCATCTAATCATCTCTTTTGCAATCTAACTCTCCCATTAGTTCTTTAATCTTCACTACTATAAATTGGACCCATGATACACAATAATGCCATCTGCAGTTTACCAACAGTGACACCAAGTTCTGGGTATCTGCAGCATTTTTTAATGCTTTGGATGGGTGTGGCACAGCTGCTTCTAGCCTACTTCAGCAAAATCCAGCATGGTGGTAATGAGAAAATGTGTACAACAATAAGAAAGTGAGGTCACCAAGTCACCCTGACCTTGTTACTCGCACTCTGCATGCATTGTTCTTTCCCACTAAGTTTCTCGCCATTTGAGGAACTCCATAAGTGACCTCGATACAAGCTTTTAATACCAACTTGAACTTCTTTCCTGATTTTGGCCCTTCAATCTAATACAGTATGGCCTCTAAGCATGAAGCTAGAGATGTTTGTGGTGCTACCCCAAAAGAAGGCAAGGAAAATCATTTGCTTTGAACAAAAAGTGGACTTACTGATCATCTTGCCAATGGTGAAAGCTTAGCATTAACAGTGTGAACAATATAAATAGGAAAGAGACTGCAATATGCCTAGTGTTAGTACGCTTCATATTTTGCGAATATCTTACAAATAAAACTGTATGAGGTTTTAATACTTATTTTAACTGGTTATCTAACTCACACTATAATAATAATAGGCACCTATCTTTGAGGTAACCCTCCAATCACAGAAAACACACAGCTGTCAAAGATTTGCCCAAAACAGACGGAAAGTACATGAATCTGTCAGCACTCAGATTTCTAAACTGTGAGACTTTACCTAAGCCTATGTGTATTTCTGATGTAAACCATTACGTAATTATCTTTGTTTAAGAAAAAGCACTTACAAAAAATACCTTACATCTCACTTGGTATCCCTATAAATATTCTTAAAGCCATCTCATATTCCTGGGAGCAATGCAGCACTGGTAAACAATGAATCAGGAACCTGAGTTGTATATCATGGCCATTTTGTTATGACATTGTTTAGTTTGATCTTTTTATTCTACCAGAGAATCATGAAAATAATTATCATGGTTGATTTGTATTTCTACTGTATTATTACCAAGATACACACTTGCTGAGAATATAAAATCTTTTTCAACTTTCTCTTTGATATTCATTCATGCCAGCACATATAAATGGTAGGTTATGACCTTAACGTCAAAACATGTGATATCAACAAAACACCATAATGTGTTCCTGAGGTTCATCAAGAGACCTTACTTACTGCCCTGCTTTCTACTTTACTATGTATAACAAAATTAGTCTTTATACCATACCCAATGGATCTACGCTAGTTTGCCCTCTCCATATATCAAATTCATCACAGAGACTGCATGTAAATAACTGGAATGAAGAAAGTGAAGCACAACTTACAAAAAAAAAATAAAATCAGAACAACACATAAAAGGAAGCAGGAATACAATGATAGAAATGGGTGAATAAAATTATTTCTAAAACTTTTTAAATACTTACGAAAAATCATATGTATTTGTTCCCTCCAGGTATTTGTAGGTTGGTGGGAAGCTTAGATTCCCTTCCTTTAACATAGAAAATGCATCCCCACTCTTCTGAGCTTTTTGCAACTCATCTACTTCTGCCAACGCTGACCAGTTAGCTTCAGAGACATGCTTAGCTATGGCCTCTGATGTCACATGGGCTTCAAAACGGAAGTTCATGTCTCCAAGCCAGAAAACATAGCTGTGGGCAAGAGACCCAAAATATATTCACACACTCTACTACATGTTTCAAAAAGTTAGGAAACAGTATAGTGTCTAGTGTGTGGAGAACCTTTAGAATTATCCTTTTCCCATGGTTAAATTCCACTGCTATGGCCTTGCAATGATACAAGTACTCCAGAAATGTATACACTTCCAGACTGTTTGAAAAACTAATGCCCCATACAGTGT
The DNA here is from genome assembly GCA_032361765.1 of Panulirus inflatus. Taxonomy (NCBI): domain Eukaryota; kingdom Metazoa; phylum Arthropoda; class Malacostraca; order Decapoda; family Palinuridae; genus Panulirus; species Panulirus inflatus. The sequence goes on from JAUUDY010142086.1 coordinate 21,232, forward strand.
GCGTGTTACCAGGTAATCTGTTCAAACTTATTTCCATGTTGCAACCAGTGTGGTGATTCCAGTAGGGATCCTAGATAGCAGAATCCATGTGACTTTGGGTCAAGAGTATAGTCATTCATTTTGTAGCGATGGACTTAGAACTGTTCCACTTCAGTGATTTATGATTTATTAAACAGCAAAAGGCACTCATAAGACAAGCCTGGATCTAATATATCCAAAAAAAATCAGTCAAGGAAAAAATACAAAATGAATAGGATACTTATGGTCAAAGTTGGCTTGTCTTTGAGGAATGTACCAAACTTGATTACACACAGTGAAATATTCTGTTATATCAACCCAGTAATTACTTGTAGCTAAGTTTTGAGCAGGCATTCAATTACCTTTAAAATAAAAAATTACGAGTGCTTCCAGGACCCTTAGAACATTTATTACAATGTGGACCCTTAGAACATTTATTACAAAGTGACGAATGATCGTTGTTATATATAACCAAAAGACACACTATGGTGTACCAAAGAAAATAAAACAAGGATTGTACAAAGCTGTAAACTTCATCATGTTACTGTTGTGAATTAAAATGGTATTCATGTTTAAAAAGATATTCTCATGGTACAGTTCTTCTGCAACACAATACAGAAAACAATGCCCTCTCCATCCAATAATTACGAACCAAGGAGTAGTTAGTAAGACTTGGCTGTGGATGGTAGTCTCTGGTTTCAGTACATTACACATGGCAGCTAGAGACTGGATGTGTGCTCCAGATACTACCTAACTAAAGCAGCAAAAGCATTCAGGTTAGAAAAAAGTCAATTATATGGTAAAAACTGCTCCTGAAATCATCTCAAACTTCAAATCTATTCATCTATCTATCTATATCTCTGAATCCCATTCCCTCTAGGAACTCCCTGAAGGGGGTAGCCATGGCAAAAGTCTCTATAACTAGTGAACTCCATTACCTTTTCTTAGCTTTTAGTGCATAATCCTTAACAGGCCACTGGCTGAAGGCAACTCCAGCAGAGTGTTTCCAGAGACTTCCATCCAATGTTCTTACCGACTACTTCTACCTAATGTGTCTAATAACTACAGATATCCATATCGAGGATTATTTTCCATTGGAAACAAGCTTTTCATACAAAACACTTACTCATGGTAGAGAATGTTACTAGTCTCTGGGACTGGGAACTGGGTAGTGTCAACAATGGTATTAAAATTCTCTACCCTTTCCTTGTATCCTGTGTCATGGGCAGCTAAGTGGCAATTAACGATGCACATGGAACATCCATACAGAGAGAATCTGATGCTGGCAGCACCTTTGTTACCCTGGAATGAATGAAACATGGAATCATGCTATTGTCACATTTGTGTGATGAATTCTTTCCCCATTTTCCTAGATAAACTTTCTTCATTCAAGCTTTCCTTATTTTTCTTTAATATATAATTATTTAGCCACTAAGCCATTTTATATTTTAAACATTGTATATT
>JAUUDY010142087.1:0-13602 GCA_032361765.1 Panulirus inflatus
GGCACTGAGGCTGGTGGTAGAAGTACGGGTTGTGGCACTGATGCTGGTGGTGGCAGTAGGGGTTGTGGCACTGATGCTGGTGGTAGCAGTACGGGTTGTGGCACTGATGCAGATGGTGGCTGTAGGGGTTGTGGCACTGATGCTTGTGGTAACAGTAGTGGTTGTGACACTGATGCTGGTGGTGGCAGTAAAGATTGTGGTATTGATGTTGGTTGTGGTGGTAATGATTGTAGCACTGTGCCTCATGGTGGCAGTAAGGGTTGTGGTACTGATGCTAATGGTGGCAGTAAGGGTTGGCACTTATGTTGATGGTGGCAGTAAGGGTTGTGGCACTGATGCTGGTGGTGGCAGTAGGGATTATGTTACTGATGCTGGTTGTGACAGTGGTGCTCGTGGCACTGATGCTGATGGTGGCAGCAATGGTTGTGGCACTAATGCTGGTGGTGACAGTAGAGGTTTTGGCACTGGTGCTGGTGGTGGCAGTAAGGGTTGTTGCACTGATACTGGTTGTCGCAGAAGTGGTTGTGGCACTGATGATGGTGGTGCAGTTGTGGTTGTGGCACTCATGATTATGGTGCAGTAGTGGTTATGGCACTGATGCTGGTGGTGGCCTTAGTGGTTGTGGCGCTAATGCTGGTGGTGGCAGTAGGGGTTGTGGCCCTGATGTTGGCGGTGTTTGTAGTGGTTTTGTCGCTGATGCTGGTGGTGGCAGTAGTGGTTGTGGCACTGGTGCTGGTGGTGGAAGTAAGGGTTGTGGCGCTGATGCTGGTGGTGGCAGTAGTGGGTATGGCAATGATGCTGGTGGTTTCATTAAGAGTTTTGGCACTGATGCTGGTGGTGTTAGTAGAGGTTGTGGCACTGAGGCTGGTGGTGGCAGCAATGGTTGTGGCACTGATGCTACTGGTGGCAGTATAAGTTCTGCCTTGATGTTGGTGGTGGCATTAAGGGTTGTGGCACATATGCCACTACTGCCGCAACCAGCACTGATGCTGGTTGCGGCAGTAGGGGTTGTGGCACTGATGCTGATGGTGGTAGTAGGGGTTATGGGACTGATGCTGGTTGTGGCAGTAGTGGCTGTAGCAATGATGCTGGTGGTGGCAGAAGTGGTTGTGGTACTGGTGCTGGTGGTGGCAATAAGGGTTGTGGCACTGATGCTGTTCGTAGTAATAGTGGGTGTGGCACTGATGCTGGTGTTGGCAGTATGGGTTGTGGCACTGATGCAGAAAGTGGCAGTAGGGGTTGTGGCACTGGTGCTCGTGGTGACAGTAGTGGTTGTGGCACTGATGCTTGTTGTGGCAATAAAGGTTGTGGTACTGATGTTGGTTGTGGTAGTAAGGGTTGTGGCACTGTTCCTGATGATGGCAGTAAGGGTTGTGGTACTGATGCTAATGGTGGCTGTAATGGTTGGCACTTATGTTGATGGTGGCAGTAAGGGTTGTGGCACTGATGCTGGTGGTGGCAGAAGGGGTTATGGCATTGATGCTGGTGGCGACAGTAGTGCTTGTGACACTGATGCTGATGGTGGCAGTAAGGGTTGTGGCACTAATGCTGGTGGTGACAGTAGACGTTTTGGCACTGGTGCTGGTGGTGGCAGTAATGGTTGTGGCACTGATGATGGTGGTGGCAGTATAGTTTTTGGAACTGATGTTGGTGGTGGCATTAAGGGCTGTGGCACTGATGCTGATGGCAGTAAGGGTTGTTGCACTAATGCTAATGGTGGCAGTAAGGGTTGTCGCACTTATGCTGATGGTGGCAGTAAGGGTTGTGGCACTGATGCTGGTGGTGGCAGTAGGGGTTTTTGTCACTGGTGCTGGTGGTGGTAGTAGGGGTTTTGGCACTGATGCTGGTGGTGGCAATAGTGGTTGTGGCACTGATTCTAGTTGTGTCTGTAGTGCTTGTAGCACTGGTGCTGGTGATGGCAGTAAGGGTTGTGGCACTGATGCTGTTCGTAGCAGTAGTGGGCGTGGCACTGATGCTGTTCGTAGAAGTAGTTGGTGGGGCACTGATGCTGGTGGTGGCAGTAGGGGTTGTGTTACTGTTGTTGATGGTGGCAGTAGGGGTTGTGGCACTAATGCTGTTGGTGCCTGTATTGGTTGTGGCATTGATGCTGGTGGTGGCAGTAAAGGTTGTGGCACTGATATTGGTGGTGATAGTAAGGGTTGTGGCAATGTGTTTGATGGTGGCAGTAAGGGTTGTGTTACTGATGCTAATGGTGGTAGTAAGGGTTGGCACTTATGTTGATGGTGGCAGTAGGGGTTGTGGCACTGAAGCTGTTGGTGGCAGTAGGGGTTATGTCACTGATGGTGGTGGTGGCAGTAGTGCTTGTCCACTGATGCTGAGAGTGGCAGTAAGGGTTGTGGCACTGATGATGGTGGGCACAGTAGCGTGTTAGCACTGATGCTGATCGTGGCAGTAAGGGTTGTGGCACTGATGCTGGTGTAGGCATTAGGGGTTTTGGCACAGCTGCTGGTGGTGGCAGTAGGGATTTTGGCACTGATGTTGGTGGTGGCAGTAGAGGCTGTGTTACTGATGCTGATGTAGTAGTAAGGGTTTGTAGTAAGGGTTTTGGCACTGATGCTGGTGGTGGCAGTAGAGATTGTGGCACTGATGCTGGTGATGGCAGTCAGGGTTGTAGCACTGATCTGGTCGGGGCAGGAAGGATTGTGGCATTGATACTGGTGGTGGCAGTAAGGGTTGTGGCACTGATGCTGGTGATGGCAGTTGGGGTTGTGGCACTGATGCTGGTGGTGGCAGTAAGTGTTGTGGCACTAATGCTCGTGGTGGCAGTAGAGGTTGTGGTAATGGTGGTGGTGGCAATAAGGGTTGTGGCACTGATGCTGGTGATGTAAGTCGTGGTTGTAGTTTAGGTAAGGACATGGATCATCTATGTCTCCTCACGGGAAGTTACGGTTTGGATCGAGAACATTCACGTGTCGTCACGTTAAGTTATGGTCATGGCAGAATATTCATGTACGTAAGTCAAGCTACGTTGACGACAGAAGATATTCATAAATCTTCTTTTGAAGTGAAGGTGACGACCGAAAATTTAAGGTAATACTTGAATGTTACATTATCCTCACTTGAAGTTAAGGTAATTACGAGGAACATTCAAGTAGGGTCATGTGAAATTAAGATGACCAAAAACATTTATGTTTCCTCACGTGAAGTTAAGGTAATGACAGAGAAGATTGCAGCATCTTCACGTGAAGTTACTACGTAAGTTGATGACATGAAATATCCAATATCCTTACGTGAAGATCAGGTGACGACAAAGTACATTTATATCTCGTCACATGAAGTTAAGGTAATGACGGAATATTCAAATATCCTCAAGTGAAGTTAAAGTATTGACAGAAGATATTCAATATCCTCACGAGAAGTTAAGATGACGACCGAGGACATTCATGTCGCCTCACATTAAGTTGATAGCAGGGAATATTCAAATATCCTCACATGAAGTTAAGATAATGAAGGAGTATTCAAATATCTTCACATGAAGTTAAGGTAATGATCGGGAATATTCAAATATCCTCACATGAAGTAGAGGTAATGACGGGAAATATTCAAATATCATCACACGAAGTTAAGATAATGACGGAATATTCAAATATCCTCACATGAAGTTAAGGTAATGACAGGGAATATTCAAATATCCTCACATGAAGTTGAGGTAATGACAGGGAATATTCAAATATCCTCACGTGAAGTTAAGGTGACGACCGAGTACATTCATGATGTTAACGTCTATACCCGAGTGAGGGTGAGGTGTGCCATCCTCCAGGTAGGTCAGACGGAAGAATGGGGAGTTGTTGACTGCCGTTACCGTCATCTTCCGACCATGAAAGTCCTCGTACAGGTCATCCAGGTTAGGGAACACAGGTCGCCACACTTGACCTACATGTCCAGACGTACCCAGGTCATCCCACTTTCCAACAATTTCAAACCTGGAATAAAGATAAAAAATGTCAGATGTGCTACCTGGGGTCTCTCCAACCCCGTCACACTTACTACCCACGTACTCCCGACCCTTGCTTTATACAGGCCCCACCAACCCTCACCTTGTACAGGTCCTACTAGCCCTCAACTTATACAGGCCCTACCCGCCCTCACCTTATACATACCCTATCAGCCCTCACCTTATACACGCCCTACCAGCCCTCACCTTATACAGGCCCTACCAGCCCTCACTTTATACAGGCTCTACCAGACTTCACCTTATACAGGCCTACCAGCCCTCACCTTATACAGGCCCTACCAGCCTTACTTTATACAGGCCCTACCAGCCCTCACTTTATACAGGCCCTACAAGCCCTCACCTTATACAGACCCTACCAGTCCTTACCTTATACAGGCTCTACCAGCCCTCACCTTATACAGCCCCTACTAGCCCTCACCTTATAGAGGTCCTACCAGCCCTTACCTTATACAGACCCTACCAGCCCTCACTTTATACAGGTCCTACCAGCCCTTACCTTATACAGGCCCTACCAGCCCTTACCTTCTAGAGGCCCTACCAGCCCTTACCTTATATAGGCCCTACCAGCCCTTACCTTATACAGGCCATCCAAGCCCTCACCTTATACAGGTACTACCACCCCTCACCTTATACAGGCCCTTCCAGCCCTCACTGTATTCCAGGCCCTCCCAACCCTGGCTGTTTTTCAGGCCCTCCCAGTCCTCACAGTTTTCCGGGCCCGTCCAGCCATCACTGTATCCCAGGACCTTCCAGCCTTCAGTGTACCCCAGGCTCTTCCAGCCCTCACTGTGTCCCAGGCCTTCCCAGAACTTACTTTATCCCAGAACCTCCCACCCCTCACTGTATCCCAGGCGCTCCCAGGACTAATTCTATCCTAGGAACTCCCAGCCCTCACTGTTTTCCAGGCCCGCCAGCCTTCCCAGCCCTCAGTGTATCCCAGGCTCTCCCAGCCCTCACTGTGTCCTAGGCCCTACTACAACTTATTTTATCCCAGACCCTCCCAGCCCTCACTGTATCCCAGGCGCTCCCAGCAACTAACTCTATCTTAGGAACTCCCAGCCCTCACAGTTTTCCAGGCCCGCCAGCCCTTCCAACCTTCACTGTATTCCAGGCCCTCCCAGTCCTCACTATTTTCCAAGCCCTCCCAGCACTCACTGTTTTCCAGGCTCTCTCAGCCTTCACTGCTTCCATGCCCTCCCATCCCTCACTGTATTCCAGGCCCTCCCAGCCATCACTGTTTTCCAGTCCCACCCAGCCCTCACTTACTCCAGGCCCTCCCAGCCCTCACTATTTTCTAGTCCCTCCCAGCTCTCACTGTATCCCAGGCCCTCCCAGCCCTCACTGTATCCCAGACCCTCCCAGCCCTCACTGTATCCCAGGCCCTCCCAGCCATCACTCTATCTTAGGAACTACCATCCCACACTGTTTTCCAGGCTCTCCCAGCCCTCACTATTTTCCAGGCCCTCCCAGCCCTCACTATTTTCCAGGCCCTCCCAGCCCTCAGTGTCTTCCAGGCCCCCCCAGCCTTCACAGCTTTCCAGACCCTCCAAACCCTCACTCTATTCCAGGCACTACCAGAAATCACTCTATTCCAGGCACTACCAGCCCTCACTGTATTCCAAGCCCTCCCAGCCCTCACTGTATCTCAGGCCATCCTAGTTCTCACTGTGATCCAGGCCCTCCCAGCCTTCACTCTATCACAGTAACTCCCAGCCCTCACTGTATCCCAGATCCTCTCAGCCCTCACTTTATCACAGTAACTCCCAGCCCTCACTGTTTTCCAGGCCCTTCTAAGCCCTTCCAGGACTTTCAGCCCTCCCAGCCTTCACTGTATGCCAAGCCCTCCTAGGCCTCACTATTTTAAAGTCCCTCCTAGCCCTCACTGTTTTCCAAACCCTCCCAGCCCATACTGCTTTTCAGGCCCTCCCGGCCATCACTGTATTGCAGACCTTACCAACCCTCACTGTATTTCAGGCCCTCCCAGCCCTCACTATATCCCAGGCCCTCCAAGCTCCCAGCCTTCACTGTTTTACAGGCCCTCCGGGCTCTCACTATTTTCCAGACCCTCCCAACCCTCACTGTTTTCCAGGTCTTCCCAGCCCTCACAGTCTTCCAGGCCTTCCCAATCCTCACTGCATCCCAGGCCCTCCCAGCCCTCACTATTTTCCAGGCCCTCCTAGCCCTCGCAGTTTTTAGGCCCTCCCAGCCCTAACTGTATCACAGGACCTCCCAGCCCTCACTGTATCCGAGGTCCTCCCAGGCCTCACTGTTTTCCAGACCCTCCTAGCCCTCCCAGCGCTCACTGTATTACCAGCCCTCACTGTATCCAAGGCCCTCCCAGCCCTCACTGTTTTTCATGCCCTCCCAGACCTCACTGTTTTTCAGGCCTTCCCAACCCTCACTGTATTCCAGGCCCTCCCAGCCTTCACTGTTTCCCAGGCCCTCCGACCCTCACTGTTCTCCAGACCCTACCAGCCCTCACTGTTTGCTAGGCCTTCCCTACCCTCACTGTATACCAGGTCCTCCCAGCCCTCACTGCTTTCCAGGCCCTACCAGCCCTCACTGTATCCCAAGCCCTCCCAGTCTTCACTGTATCCCAGGCCCTACCAGCCATCATCTTATCATAGGCCGTACCAGCCTTCACTGTTTTCCAGGCCCTCCAAGCCCTCCCAGCCCTCAATGCATCCCAGGCCCTCCAAGCCCTCACTGTTTGCCATGCCTTCCCTACCCTCACTGTATAGCAGGCCTTACCAGCCCTCACTGCTATCCAGGCCCTACCAGCCCTCACTGTATCCCAGGCCCTCTCAGCCTTCACTGTATCCCAGGCCCTCTAAGCCATCACCTTATCATAGGCCATCCCAGCCCTCACTGTATCCCAGGCTCTCTCAGCCTTCACTGTATCCCAGGCCCTCCAAGCCATCACCTTATCATAGGCTGTCCCAGCCCTTCCAGCCCTCAATGTATCCCAGGCCCTCCAAGCCCTCACAGTTTTTCAGGAACTCCCAGCCTTCACTGCTTTCCAGGCCCTCCGGGCCCTCACTATTTTCCAGACCCTCCCAACCCTCACTGTTTTTCAGTCCTCAACAGCCCTCACAGTCTTCCAGGCCTTCCCAGTCCTCACTGTATCCCAGGCCGTCCCAGCCCTCACTGTTTTCCAGGCTCTCCTAGCCTTACTAGCCCTCAATGTATCCCAGGCCCTCCAAGCCCTCACAGTTTTCCAGGAACTCCCAGCCTTCACTATTTTCCAGATCCCCCAACCCTCACTGTTTTCCAGGCCTCTTTAGCCCTAACGGTCTTCCAGGCCTTCCAAGTCCTCACTGTATCCCAGGCCCTCCCAGCCCTCACTGTTTTACAGGCCATCCTAGCCCTCACAGTTTTTAGGCCCTTCCAGCCCCCACTGTATCCCAGGACCTCCCAGCCTTCACTGTACTCGAGGCCCTTCCAGCCCTCACCGTATCCGAGGTCCCTCCAAGCCTCACTGTTTTCCATGCCCTCCCAGATCTCACTGTGTTTCAGGCCTTCCCAAACCTCACTGTATTTCAGGCCCTCCCAGCCCTCACTGTTCTCCAAGCCCTCCCAGCCCTCACTGTTTGCCAGGCCTTCCCTACACTCACTGTATACCAGGCCCTCCCAGCCCCCACTGCTTTAAAGGTGCTACCAGCCCTCACTGTATCCCAGGCCCTCCCAGCCCTCACCGTATGCCAGGCCGTCCCAGCCCTCACTGTTTTCCAGGCCCACCCAGCCCTTCCGATCCTCACTGTATCCCAGGCCCTCCCAGCCCTCACACTATCCCAGGCCCTCTCAGCCCTCCCTTTTTTCAGGCCCTTCCAGCCTTCACTGTTTTCCAGGCCTTCCCAGCGTTCACGGAATTCCAGGCCCTCACAGCCCTCATTGTTTTCCAGGCCCTACCAGCCCTCACTGTTTTCTAGGCCCACCCTGCCCTAACTGTTTTCCAGGCACTCCCTGCCCTCACTGTATCCCAAACCCTCCCAGCCCTCACTGTTTTCCAGGCCCTTCCAGCCCGCACGGTATCCCACGCCCTCCCACCCCGCACTCTATTCCAGGCCCTCCCAGCCCTCACTATTTCCCAAGCCCTCCCAGCCTTCCCAGCCCTCAGAGTATCCTAGGCCCTCCCAGTCCTAACTCTATCCCAGGACCTTCCAGCCCTCCCTTTTTCCCAGGCCCTCCCGGCCTTCACTTTTTCCAGGCCTTCCCAGCGCTCACGGTATTCCAGGCCCTCCCAGCCCTCACTGTTTTCCAGGCCCTCCCAGCCCTCACTGTTTTCCAGGCCCTCCCAGCCCTCACTCTCTAGTCCAGACCAACCCTTACTGTTGTCCAGGCCCTCCCAGCCCTTACCGTATCCCAGGCCCTCCCACCGCTCACTGTATTCCAGGCCCTCCCAGCCCTCGCTGTCTAGACCTGCCCAACCCTTACTGTTTTCCAGGCCGTCCTAGCCCTTACTGTATCCCAGGGCCTACCAGCCCTCACTGTCTACACCTGTCCAACCCTTAATGTTTTCCAGGCCATCCCAGCCCTTAATGTATTAAAGACCCTCCAAGCCCTCACTGTTTTCCAGGCCCTCCTAGCCCTCACTGTATAGACCTGTCCAACCCTTACAGTTTTTCATGCCCTCCCAGCACTCACTGTATTCCAGGCTTTCCCAGCCCTCGCTGTTTTCGAGGCCCTCCCACCCTCACTCTTCTCCAGGCCCTCCCAGTCCTCAAAGTATTCCTGGCCCTCCCAGCCCTTACAGTATCCCAGGCCCTCCCAGCCCTCACTGTATCCCAGGCCCTCACAGCCCTCACTGTTTTTAGGCCCTCCCAGCCCTTACACTTTCCCAGGCCCTCCCAGCCTTCAGTGCTTTCCAGGCCCTCTGAGCCCTCACTCTATTCAAGGCCCTACCAACCCTCACTATATTCCAGGCCCTCCCGGCCCCCACTCTATTCCAGGCCCTCCCAGCCCTTGCTCTTTCACAGGCACTCCAATCCCTCACTGTTTTCCAGGCCCTCCGGGCCCTCACTGTATTCTAGGCCCTCCCAGCCTTCACTGTTTTCCAGGCCCTCTCAGCCCTCGCTGATATCCAGGCCCGCACTGTATTTCAAGCCCTTCTAGCCCTTACTTCTTTCAAGGCCCTCCCAGCCTCACTGTCTAGACCTGCCCAACCCTTACTGTTGTCCAGGCCCTCCCAGCTCTCACTGTATCCCAGGCCCTCCCAGGCATGGCTGTTTAGACCTGTCCAACCCTCACTGTTTTCCAGGCCGTCCTTGCCCTCACTTTATCCCAGGCCCTTCCAGCCCTCACTGCCTACACCTGTCCATCCCTTACTATTTTCCAGGCCTTCTCAGCCCCCACTGTAGTCCAGGCCCTCCCAGCCCTTACTGTTTTCCAAGCCCTCCCACCTTCATTCTTTTCCAGGTCCTCAAAGCCTTCACTGTATTCATGGCCCTCCCCGCCCTCACAGTTTTCCAGGCCCTTCCAGCCCTCACTGTATAGACCTGTCTAACCCTTACAGTTTTCCATGCCCTTCCAGCCCTCACTGTATAGACCTGTCTAACCCTTACAGTTTTCCATGCCCTCCCAGCCCTCACTGTATTCCAGGCCCTCACAGCCCTCGCTGTTTTCCAGGCCCACCCTCACTCTTTTCCAGGCCCTCTCAGCCCTCACTCTATTCATGGCCCTCCCAGCCCTTGCAGTATTCCAGGCCCTCCCAGCCCTCACTGTACCCTTGGCTCTCACAGCCTTCACTATTTTAGGCCCTCCCAGCCCTCACTGTACCCTTGGCCCTCACAGCCTTCACTGTTTTAGGCCCTTCCCACCCTCACTCTTTTCCAGGCCCTCCCAGCCTTCACTACTTTCCTGGCTCTCCGAGCCCTCACTCTTTTCCAGGCCCTACAAACCCTCACTGTGTTCCAGACCCTCCTAGCCCTCACTGTATTCCAAGCCCTCCCAGCCCCTCACTGTTTTCTAGGCCCTCCCTGCCCTCACTGTATCCAAGGCCATCCCAGCCCTCACTGCTTTCCTGGCCCTCCCAGACCTTACTATATCCCAGGCCCTCCCAGCCCTCACTCTATCCCAGGCCCTCACAGCCCTCACTCTTTCCCAGGCCCTCCCAGCTCTCACTGTTCTTCAGGTCCTTTCAGCCTTCCCAGCCCTAACTCTATTCCAGGCCTTCCAGCCTTCACTGTTTTCCAGGCCCTCTTAGCTTTCGCTGTTTTCCAGGCCCTCACTGTACTCCAGGCCCTTCCAGCCCTTACTGAGTTCCAGACCTTCTCAGCCCTCACTGTATCCCAGGCCCTTCCAGCCCTAACTGTATCCCAGGCCCTCCTAGCCCTCACTGTCTAGACCTCTCCAACCTTTACTGTTTTCCAGGCCCTCCCAGTCCTCACTGTATCCCAGGCCCTCCCAGCCCTCACCATAGCCCAGGTCCTCCAAGCCTTCACTGTCTACACCTGTCCAACCCTTAATATTTTTGAAGCCCTCCAAGCCTTCACTGTATTCCTGGCCCTCCCATCCCTCACTGTTTTCTAGGCCCTTCCAGCCCTCACTGTCTAGACCTATCTAACCCTTAGAGTTTTCTAGGCCATCCCAGTCCTTGCAGTATCCCAGGCCCTGCCAACTCTCACTGTATTCCAGGCTTTCCCAGCCCTCACTGTTTTTCAGGCCCTCCGAGCCCTCACTGTTTTCCAGGCCCTCCCAGCCTTCACTGCTTTCCAGGTTCTCGGAGCCCTCACTGTATTCCAGACCCTATCAGCGTTCACTGTATCAAAGGCCCTCCCAGCCCTCACTTATTCCCAGGCCCTCCCAGCCCTCACTATATTTCAGACCCTCCAAGCCCTCACTATTTTTCAGACCCTCCCAGCCCTTCCAGCCCTCACTCTATTCCAGGCACTCCCAGCCTTCACTATTTTCTAGGCCCTCCCAGCCCTTCCAACTCTCACTCTATTCCAGGCCCTCCCAGTCTTCACCGTCTTCCAGGTCCTCTCAGCCTTCGCTGTTGTCAAGGTCCTCATTGTATTACAGGCCCTTTCAGCCCTTACTCTTTTCCAGGCCCTCGCAGCCCTCACTGTATCCCAGGCCCTCCCAGCCCTAACTGTATCCCAGGCCATCCCAGCCCTCACTCTCTAAACCTGTCCAACCCCCACTATTTTCCAGTTACTCCCAGCCTTCACTGTATCCTAGGCCCTCCCAGCCTTCACTGCATCCCAGGCCCTCCCAGCCCTCACTCTCTAGACCTGTCCAACCCTTACTGTTTTCCAGGCTCTCCTAGCATTCACTGTATCCCAGGGCCTCCCAGCCCTCACTGTCTACACCTATCCAACCCTTATTGTTTTCCAGGCCCTCCCAGCCCTCACTGTATTACAGGCACTCCCAGCCCTCACTGCTTTCCAGGCCCTCCCTGCCCTCACTGTCTAGACCTGTCCAGCCCTTACAGTTTTCCAGGCCCTTCCAGCCCTTATAGTATCCCAGGCCCTCCCAGCCCTCACTGTTTCCTAGGCCCTCCCAGCCCTCACTGTTTTTCAGGCTCTCCCAGCCCTCACTGTTTTCCAGGCCCTCCCAGCCTTTATTGCTTTCCAGGCCCTCCGAGCCTTCACTCTATTCTAGGCCCTACCAGCCCTCGCTGTATTCCAAGCCCTACCAGCCCTCACTGTATCTCAGGCCCTTCCAGCCCTCACTGTTTTCCAGGACCTCCTAGGTCTCACTGTATTCCAGGCCCTCCCAGCCCTCAGTGTTTCCCTGGCCTTCCCAGCTTTCACTGTATCACAGGCCCTCCCAGCCCTCACTATATCCTAGGCCTTCCTAGCCCTCACTCTACCCCAGGAACTCCCAGCCCTCACTGTTTACCAGGCCCTCCCAACCCTCCCAGCCCCCACTATTTTTCAGGCCCTCCCAGCCTTGACTGTATTCAAGGCCATACCAGCTTCACTGTATCTTAGGACCTCCCTGCCCTCACTGTATCCCAGGCCTTCCCAGCCCTCAATGCTTTTTCAAACCCTCCCAGCCTTCACCGTATTCCAGGCCCTCCCAGCTCTCACTACTTTCCAGACCCGCCTAGCCCTCAATGTTTTCCAGGCCCTCCTAGCCCTAACTGTATCCCAGGACTTCCCAGCCTTCACTGTATCCAAGGCCCTACCAGCCCTCACCGTTTTCCAGGCCCTCCCTGCCCTCACTGTATCCCAGTCTCTCCCAGCCCTCAGTGTATCCCAGGCACTCCCAGCCCTCACTCCATCCCAAGCCCTCCCAGCCCTCACTATATTGTAGGCCCTCCCAGCCTTCACCATTTTCTAGGCCCTCTGAGCCCTCACTGTTTTCTAGGCCCTCTCTGTTTTCCAGTCCCTCCCTGCCCTCACTGTTTTTCAGGCCTTCCCAGCGCTCACTGTATCCCAGGCCCTCCTAACCCTCATTGTCTTCCCGGCCCTCCCAGACCTCACTGTTTTCCATGCCCTCCCAGCCCTTACTGTTTCCCAGTCCCTCCCAGCCTCACTGTATCCCGGTCCCTCCAGGCCCTCACTGTATCCCGGGCCCTCCCAGCCATCACTGTCTAGACCTGTCCAACCCTTACTGTTTTCCAGGCCCTCCCAGCCCTCATTGTATCCCAGGCCCTCCCAGCCCTCACTGTGTCCCAGTTCCTCCCAGCCCTCACTATCGAGACCTGTCCAATTCCTACTGTTTTCCAGGCCCTCCCAGCCCTAACTGTATCCCAGGTCAATCCAACCCTCACTGTCTACACCTGTCGAACCCGCCCACCAGCCCTCACTGTATTCCAGGCCCTCCCAGCCCTCACTGTTTTCCAGGCCCGCTGACACCTCCCAGCCCTCACTGTTCTCCACGCTCTCCCAGCCTTCACTGTATTCCTTGCCCTCCCAGCCCTCACTGTTTTCCAGGCCCTCCCAATCCTCACTGTCTAGAACTGTCCAACCCTTATTGTTTTCCAGGACCTCCCAGCCCTTACTGTATCCCAGGCCCTCCCAGCCCCTATTGCATCCCAGGCCCTCCCAGCGCTCAATGTTTTTCAGACCCTCCCAGCCCTCAGTGTTCTCCAGGCCCTCTCTGCCCTCACTGTTTTCCAAGCCCTCCCAGCATTCACTGTTTTCCAAGGCCTCCCTGCCCTCACTGTTTTACAGGCCCTCTCTGCCCTCACTGCATCCCAGGCCCTCCCAGGCCTCACTGTTTTCCAGGCCCTCCCAGCCCTCACTGTATCACCAGGCCCTCCCAGCCCTCAATCTAATCCAGGCCCTCCCATCCCTCACTCTATCCCTGACCCTCCCGGTCCTCACTGTTTTCTAGGCCCTCACAGTCTTCCCAGTCCTCACTGTATTCCAGGCCCTCCCAGCCCTCATTTTATCTTAAGCCCGCCCAGCCCTCACTGTACTCCAGGCCCTCCCTGCCTTCACTGTTTTCCAGGCCCTCTCAGCCTTCACTGTATTACAGACCCTCTCTGTATTCCAGGCCCTCCCAGCCTTCACTGTTTTTCAGGCCCTCCCAGCCCTCACTGTATCCCAGGCTCTTCTAGCCCTCACTGTTTTCCAGGCCCTCCCAGCCCTCACTGTATCCCAGGCTCTTCTAGCCCTCACTGTTTCCAGGCCCTCTCAGCCTTCACTGTTTTCCAGGCCCTCTCTGTATTCTAG
>JAUUDY010142197.1:1644-13602 GCA_032361765.1 Panulirus inflatus
CTCCTATAAAAACTTAAAAGTTGTGATCAAGTCACCCCTCACTCTTCTTTCATCCACAGAGGAAATATCTAAAGATTTTTCCATTTCCCTTTCTGTAACTTAGCTGATACCATCTTTGTACCCTCATCTGAACCTTCTCAATTAGCTTTTTGCGCTTCTTTAGGTGAATGACCAAACTTGGGAAGTATATTCTAGTTTCTTTTTCCCTTTCATAATTCTCTCTATAGTTCAATTAAGGCCCGGGTATGATGTGGACATTTTCTCCATGACTAGAGCCTTCAACATAAAAAAAAAAAAAAAGATGCAAAATGTTGCTTAAGAATATACAAAATAAAACCATATAAAAAAGTAAGAAAGTAGTTCTAATATGGAAAGAAGATACTAAAAGGACAGACACACTGACAGAAAGACATAGAAGGAGTATCTTAATGAAAAGAAGAGGGAATGAGCAATATCTCGCAGGAGTGAAGAGAGATTCTGCAAGAGCCACTCTCCTAGAGAGTAGGGAGAAGCATATTAGGAAAAACAAACTTACCTACATCTTCACAAGATACATGCCTTTGCATCGTTTATGTTAGGTCTAATAAGGTTAGGAATGGTGAGGCAAGATTAGATCACCAGGGTAAGTTATATAACATTACATATAGTGCCAAATTGTATACATGCATGATATCATCAGGCCTTATAACCAAAGGAATGGTAAATGTAGCTAGATTCTCTCCAGTTTGGTAACTTTACATAATGCAGACATCAAGATCAATCCATTTTTTTTTACAATTTACAATTCTGAAGATGTTGTAAAAGGTAAGCAAGAATCATATACTTAGTTGCATTTCATTACACCTTAACAAACAAAACAAAACAAAACATAACCAAACTAAACAAAATATGACTAATATGCTCCACTCATATGAACTGTAATCTAAATTAATACATGTTATAAAAATTATTATCTATAGGTTTCACAATCAGCCCTACCCTAACCAAAGTTACAAATTCAGTATGCTTCTTTTCCCTCTCAAAAGCAAGCTTAGTGCAACTCAACTCAAACCTTACCTAACTAAAACCTTAAGGATATGACACAATATGACAAAATGTTTTATTTACTTTCCTGTTAATTTAGTTCTCTTGGATTTCATGTTTCTCCTACATCATAACATTCACTAACCTTCTTATGGAGCATAAAGGGGAGAAATTCCTATCTTAAAGTCCTGAAATCTCTCTCCCAGATGCTCATAAGCTTTTATAAATGGATTGTGTTAACCACCAGAGTTCCTGTTCTCTTCTATAAGGGGGTACAGCTCCTCTTAATATTCTGTCATTTCCTACACAATCAGATTCTCAGGATCAGTTTCTGAAATGTTACACTTTTGACATGAGTAAGATTTTAACAGCTAACTATGATTTGCATACATACAGTTTATCTCAAGCATAAGTATATACAATATTTACAATAGAATATGAAAGCATAAGACAACATTACATGCAAGAAAAGAAGAAAATTGAGGTCTTCAATTTTTCTTTTCCTTATCCTTCTCATATGGAAAAAAAATTTGCATTAAATTATCTCTAGCTGGAATTCCATGGAGTCAACCAAACCTTAATTAAGGATTATTTGCAGTACAAATTTTTCCAGTGGAACTATATTGAGGTCAGAACATTTCATAACTTTAAATGAAGTTATTCTATAAATAAGACATATTTCAAGTATTATTTTTATGAATGTATATTCTTTTTTCAACAACTGATCACCATTTCCCACATCAGCAAGGTAGCACCATTAACAGATGTAGAAAGGCCACATCCATTCACTAGTTGACATGTGTAATTCACCAAAGCCATAGCTCCCAATCTACAACCAGGCCCTATAGACCTTTCCATGGCTTACCATGGATGCTTCACATGACTTGGTTCAGTCCATTGACAGCACATCAACCCCAGTATACCACATAGTTCCAATTTACTCAATCCCTTGAATGCCTTTCATCCTCTCGCATATTCAGGCCCCAATCACTCAAAATCTTTTTCACTCCATCCTTCCATCTCAAATTTGGTCTCCCCATTCTCCTTGTTTCCTCCACTTCTGACACATATATTCCCTTTGTCAATCTTTCCTCACTAATTCTCTCTATATATCCAAACAATTTCAGCACACCCTTTTCAGCTCTCTCAACCACATTCTTTCTATTGCCACATCTCTCTATTACCATTTCATTACCTCACACCACACACTGTCTTCAAACAATTCATTTCCAACACATAAACCCTCCTTCACACCTCCTTATCTGCAGATATTGCCTTGCATCCGTACAATATTGCTGAAACTTCTATACCTTCAAATGTAGCCATTTTTGCCCTCCCAGAAAATGTCCTCCTTTTCCACATATTCTTCAACGCTCATAGAACCTTTACCCTCATCCACCCTATGACTCACTTCTGCTTCCATGGTTCCATTCGCTCCCACATCCACTCCCAAGTATCGAAAACACTTCACTTCCTCTAAGATTTTTCCTTTCAAACTCACACCCTATCTAACCTGTCTCTCAACTCTGCTAAACCTAGCAACCTTGCTTTTTATTAACATTTACTCTCAACTGCCTCTCGTACACTCTTTCAAACTCAGTCATCAATTTCTGCAGATCCATAAATGCCACATACGAATCCATCTGTTTCTCTCTCTAGATCCATAAATGCCACATACAAATCCATCTGTTTCTCTAAGTGTTTCTCACACACATTCTTTAAAGAAGTCTCTTTTCCAGGTTCACTAACTCTCATCACTCTCTTCTCACCAACTTTGCTTCCTCACTTCCAACAACCTCCACAAGACAGTGATCAGACATCCCACCAGCTGCCCATCAGCATATTTACATCCAAAAGACTCTCTTGTATATGCCTATCAATTAATGTCTAATCTGATAATAATTTCCTACTCACATGCGCATACTTGTGTATATCTCTCTTTTTAAACCTGGTATTCCCAATCATCACTCTTTTTTCAGCACACAACTTCAAAAGCTTTTCATTATTTCTATTCATAATGCTGAATATCCTATAGACCACAATTAAACCTAAACTGCCACATTACTACCTTCACATTTAAATCAACCATCACTGATACTGGGTCTCATACATCAAAACTGTTGACGCACTCACTCAGCTTCTCAAACACTTCCCTCTCATGATCTTTCTTCTCATGGCCTGGTGCATAAGGACTAATAATCACCCATCCCTTGCCTTCCACAATTTTGCCCCATCAGTCTAGAATTTACTTTCTTGAACTCTTTCACACACTCCCTGCTTTTAGGAGTAATGCTACTACTTTCTTTTCTCTTGTCCTCTCACCAAACCCTTTGTCCTTAAGCTTTGCGATACTCAGAGGTAGAACATCCAAGTTTCTTTCCTCAAATATACCTGAGCTTTCAAAGAGGATAGGCACTCCCTACTTGGCTCCTTCTTCTGTCCCATCTTTTGGAAATTTAAATACAAGAAGGGGGCTTTTAGTACCCTACTCCCATCCCTTAGTCACCCTCTACAAGAAGCGGGGAATAGGGAGGTAGAATCATTTTCCCCCTGCCCTGGAGATAAGTATATACAATATTTACAAAAAAAATACATGAAAGCATAAGACAACATTACATACATGCAGAGAAGAAAATCAGGGTCTTGATTTTTTCCCCTTATTCTTCTTATACAGAAAAATACTGCATTAAAATATCTCCAATCTGATTTACATGGAACCAACCACATTTGAATTTTGGAATTTTTCCACTGGGCTAATACTGAGGTCAGAACATTTCTTACATTTAAATGTAGTATTTTTGTAAATCAGATATAGTTTTTAAATTCTATTCCTATGAGTAAATATGTACTACATAAATCAATCAATACACCTTAATCCAATTTAAGAATGCCCAACTGGTGAAAAATAACTTTTAAAAAAATTCTATTAAAGGAATCATGCTTCAAATTCTATATGAAAACACCATTTGCAGAATGCAATTTTTTTCCAACGCACAAGAATGGGAGAAACTGTTTGGTTTCAGTGCACCCTACAATATTTCACTACAATCAATACAAACTACAACTTACAAAGACCATTACATTAAACCACTGTATAATAATCATCCCAAAAGCGTTCATATAATCAGTGGTTTGCTGGACTGGTACCACAATCGATTTTGATATGCCAGCAAAAGCATCTGGGAGCAGTACATACACATGCCCACTGTGTTTTACATAGGTCATGAAATTATTAGATAATCAAAAAAATCAATACTATGAAAACCAGAAGATCCAGCAAGCTATATGTTCACATTTCCTACAGCAGTTGCCAGTACCAATAAATTTTTTTTTTTTTTTTTTTTTTTTTTTTTTTTTTTTTTATTACTCAAACATCACTGCTATCAGATCCTGTATTACCCTCTCACAAAAAACGGTTGGATAATATTCCTTAAACAGATGGCCTGACCTCGAAAGTCCAATTAGGAGTGTGAAAAAGAAAGTAAATCAACCTTTTTCCTTTATGAAATGATATATAAGCATTCAAAAGTAACAAAATACAAAAAGTTATATAACCTTACCTTATGTTGGCTTAGTCTGCTGCTGACTGAGCAGAGAAAGGGTAAGAGTATCATGTCTGAAACTTCCTGGTATGAGAGGACAATAGGATGAAATGTTTGACAGTTCCTTTTAAGAGAAGATAATGATGCGAGGATAATGTTTCATTCTTTCTTTTGAGCTTCTTTTCCTCACTTTTCTCTAATTTCATACACAGGCACAGCAATGTGACAAAAATAAATCATCAAAGCCTTTCAATCTAGCCTTCAACATGAGGAAGACTGGCAAGCAAGTATGGAAAAGAAAGATACTAAAAGATCCATTTCTTTCTTTCTATCTATCTATATATCTGATGCCAATTCCTTCCAGGAACTTCCATCAAAGGGGTGGCCATAGCAAAAGTTTCCACTTATCTCTGTCATCATATGCCTCCCCTGCACAGGCAATTCCATGCATTCTTCCACCATTTCTCTCCCCCCAATACTCTTCCACTTTATTTTTCCATGTCACAGGTGGTCTTCCACTCACATCAACCCCTTTAATTGCACTATCATACACTCTCCTTGCAAACTCCTAGTCTTGCATTCTTTGCACATGCCCAAACCAATTCAGAGTACTATGCTTCACCCACACTACCATTCCATGATTCATTCCCTTTGCATTCTCTGCCATGATACATCCCTCAGACACTGCTTCATTTCTTTCTTCATTCCATCTAGCCATAGGAGCATCAAATACCTTGTTTTGGCTGCATGGGTTGGGAGAACTGTGCTGTCCCTTAACCCTTTCTTCACTTCCATACTTACACCTTCATTATTCTATTAAGGGTACCAATGACTCTTCAGTCCATTCTGCTTTCTCCCTTATTTCTCCTACTATATCACCAAACTTACCTAAGATAGCTCCTAAGTTCTTAAATTCTCTCACTTCTTCCAGTCTTTCCCCCCACATACCTATAACACAGTTGAGTACACTTTCCCCTTTCAATCTGAAGGGTTTTGCAGAATTTATATTTTCACTCTCCTTTCAAACACCATTACTTTAGTTTTACTTGCATTTACCCTCAATTGTGTATGTTTAAACACATCATAAAAGACACTTCCAACCTTTTACAACTCCTCTCTCAACAAACAATACAGTATCATCCACAAACAGACTTCTCACTAGTCACCATACCTCACTCTCACACTCCATCTCTGCAGCCCCATTTCCCTTATTCTGTTTTCACCTCTCTTATCACTTTCCCTAATTCTGCTTTCACCTCTCTTATTCATCCATCCATATATTTCTTTAAAAGCCACAGTGCCATCATACATCTCTTCCTCACACCCACATGTATACTTTTGCTCAACTCTCTATTCACTATCAGTCATGCAATTGCTACTCTATAAAAGGCTTTCACACCATCCAACAGTTGTCCCCCTACCCAATACACCATTAACACATCCCATACCAAATCCCACATGACTATCAAAGCTTTCTCGAGATCCATAAAAGCTACATACAACTTCTCACCTTTCACTGGATACTTTTCCACAATAATTTTCAGCATAAAAAACTGATCCACATATCCCCTACCTTTCTTAAAATAAAACCCTGTTCCTCACTTTTTCTGCATTCAGCCACTTCCACCACTCTTATCAATCAACATTCTTACATACACTTTTCCTTGAATACTTAACTTATTCTCCTGTAAGTACTCTATACAGCCTGAGCACATTTTCTTTCAAACATAAGAACAATAACAGCTTTCACCCAATCCACAGGCACAACATTGTTTCCAAGCTAAATTACATATCAAATGAATCCCATCAATTAAACTTTCTCCTCAATATTTCAGGATTTTAGCCATAAACCCATCACTCCAGATGCCTTTTCTAACTTTAGCCTCATTATCACCCTTTTACCTCCCTTTCTGGAATAGGCTCTTGCACTTGTATCCTCCTCCTCCCATCCTCCATACCCATGCATGTAACAAATGCTGCTTTGCCTTTCCCACATTCATCAGTTCTTCAAAATACTCTTTCCATCTCCCTTTCACTTCCTTCTTTTGATTCAGCAACTTCCCTTCCTTACTTCGCACATTAACAGTTCCACTCTTACATCCACCTCTTTCTTATTTCACCTCCTTCCAGCACAATTCATTATTTTCCTTTGTTTTCATTCAACTTTCTTTCCAAAATCTTCATCAAATCTGCTTTCCTCTATCAGCTTCTAAACATTCCACTCACACATCCTATATTCTTCTCTTCTCCTTTGCTGAACTTCCACAGGTACATTCCTTTCTATATAAAGAACATTCTACAGTACTCTCATTTCACATATAGCAACATTTGTACTGAACTGTATTTAGAAGCAATTTTGCACTGACTTTGTGCAAGGGTTCAGTGTGAGTAGCATACTGAAGGATTTGTTTGTTCGCTTACACAGAACATTCAACTCACCTCATACAAACTCTTATTTCATACACTAGCACAGTATTTGAGGTGAGCAACATGAATCTATCAAGAAACATCATACCTTTAGCATGAACCTTCATCATGTGGAAGATTGGCTGGAGCATGTGACGGTGATAATGAAGGTGTTTTTTCCTCTACCTCTTTAATCATTACCAAAGTCTTCCTTTACCACAGGACTACATAAAGAGACAATTACACACAACTATTACATAATCTCTTCCACAAACACAAGTTCAGTGAGACGACTCCAATGTAGGCCTCCCTTCTTCTTAAGTGATCCTGCTAAAATCACATTCGAAGTCACCTACACCTTCACATTTTTCAAGTTAATTTCTTTCATTATCCTCACTAACCGACACACACAGGTTTAGTTTTGTTTACACTTAAAGTTACACAAAAAAGTCTAAAAAAAATCTCAAGTCATTTTGTCTAAATATTTTTGGAAAAATCTTATTTGATACATGTCCATCCATGTATAAAAGGCTTCCTAGGAACACTTTCGTAAACTGGGGTATGGGTATTGTAGTAATCCGAAAGTCATGTTTCTCTGCATGCAGCTGCTACAAACACCATACTGCTTCTTTAGGTTACACATCAACATGCCTATATCTAATTACTGCAAAATTTCAACTTTTTGATGAAAACGCAAACATAAAACATTTCCTCTTCACACCACTACAGTCAGCACTATCACTTGGACACTTGTTATATGCCACTACAAGGGCAGAATGAGAGTGGAAAAAATCTGAGAAATAATAGTAAGAATGGAGTAGTACCACCCTAAATTCACACCGAGAGAACAATTATGCACTTGTGACTTGGGCTACAGCAATGATTTAAAAACAAAGAGCAACCTTTGGAATCTTATGTGCCATTTTGGCACGAATAGTCAATATACAAGCATTCAAATTTTAGATGCTTCCAGACTATGGATATTTAGATAAATCTGTATGTACTAATATACAATCAATAATGGCACCATCATCAACCATCATCATTTTTTATTAATATGAAAGCCTAAAATTCTACTTCTACATAAGCTTTTAAAATATGAACACTTGCAGAATTCAAAGCCCTTTCTAACAAATTTTGCAGTTCTATACCACAAACTGATATGCACAGATTTACACTGTACATAAAATACCACTTTTAAAGTCACATTACTTTCTCATCACATACATATTCCTAGTATATGATAAGAGTGCAGCTTTTGAAGCTTAACATCCTTTTCTTTTCAAAGCAGTGTCCACAAGCACTGAAACTATATATCTTTTGGTAATATACCAGCTGAGGTTTGTTCAGCCTCATATTTGGTGATGAAGCAGCAGCTTAACTCAACCTTTGCAAACACCTCAGTGGTGTCCATGGCAAATTATTTGTCTGAATGAATGTAGCCTTAGCCAATCAGCAACTGCTAACAGTCTGATGCCACTGGATCCATCTCCTACTGACTTCTCCAAGGTCAAGCATTTTGAAGAACACAAGCACCAGCTCAAGATGGCAATGGTGCGAAAGAAAAAATTCAAAAAAGGTGAAGAAGGCTGGACAGGGTGGAGAGAATTTTTTCAGCCTTCAAAACCTGTATTACTCTCTGTTGTAGTCTGTTCTGCAAGCACTGAGAGCACATATAGACAAAGGAGTGACAGATAAAAACCTTTATACAAAGCTCAACACAAAGATCCCACATTGATGAACTGAATGAACTCTGGTTCTGTTTCTTCTATAGGAGTGCCCACAACCACGAGGTATGTTCACTAGCTTAAGGTATTGATAAAAAAAGGTGGAGAATGGATATCAAACATCTTCTGGTTTTCTTTAATGAAACATTCCATGGGAAGGATAAGGTAGAGACCACCTTCTCACAATACAGCTCTAGTGTAATGCCCAGGTCATGCCAATGTGGGGTGACCAAAGTCCACATAACACAGAGAACGCTCATATGTTTTACAGTCTAGCACAGGAGCCCTGCTAAAGTTGTCTGAACCATACCAATTTAATAAACGTACTATCAAAGCAAGTACCAGAGATAAACAGGATATAAATTTTGCCAAAATGGATGAAAGACCTGAGAACAAAAATAAAGTAAATCATTTGTGCAAATTTAGAGAAAGCCCAAAGGTTCTAAGAAAAACAAAAGGCATACGTCATGAAGATATTTAGCTGATTTACTAGTATGAATGATATGGGTTACTATTAGGTTAATTTCCTTCTTGCAAAAATTTGGGTTTTAGGATTCTATAAACACAGTAGGGACTAAACAGGGTTCAATACTGAAAGCCCTCTCTTCGAAGGCAGGGATGGGAGGACCATTCCTCAGACCAGAGGAGTGAAATTTCCTTTCTGATTTTATTTATTCATCTTTTATTCATCTCCTTCTTAATGCCTGTTAGGACTAAACCCTAAACTTAGGATAGGGGTTATTAAGGGCATCCTCAAGCAAAAGCTAGTAAGCCTTGTTCTTTAGTGCCAAAGGATAAAGAACTCTAACAGAAGGCACAAGTCACTTCAAAGACATTAAATTCTTAAAGGAAGGCAATGTATCCAAGCCAACTGTAACAATACAAGTAGAGAGGCAAAAGATATATAAAATGTCATATGTCATATGTTACTTTACTCCAAACCTTTGCCAGTTGAAGTTTCAGAAAAACTGTGCTTATAAAAAAACAGAATCCAGGACTACGGTAGTGGTTCTGGTAATCCAAGGGGCAACAAGTTGTGACTCACCAGGGACCCACACACTACTATGCCTCAAAAAAACAGACAGTTAAAATGAAACTTTACTAGAAGAATATCTGGGGGAAAGCTAATTCTGGTTCTAATAACTTCCATATACAGGATGGTCACTTTTCTAATATAAAAACACTATAAAATGTTATGATGTTTCATTGTTCACATTCCTGTTCAGAGACTTTAACCAAAGTAGTGCCAGTAGATTCTTTACACCGTCATCTGTTGTTATAGTGCTTTTGCTCCACAATTTCTGGTTTCAAAGCCCTGCCCACTTTATAAGAACTACAAATGTTCGAGTACATCCCACACTCTATATCAACTGCAGGTTGTAAGGAATCCAGGTACTACTTCCAGTAAAATCTATCAAGTATAACATGCGCATCTGTAAAGTGATAAATTCCCAAAATCTGAGCTTATATCTTCAATAATCTTTATCTAATACAGAGATCATAAGAATCACAAATTTTTCAACTATCATTGATATACAGAAAAATATAAACTTCTTTGGGCGGTTAGATTAGAGTATCATACGTTCTCTTGATTTCTTCATGTTTCACAGATTTTGTTTAATCAACCCTAAATTATCCTGATCTAAAGTCTTCTCGACAACTGTCTTATCTTACTGACTATAGTTTGCAGCACTGGCTCAAATGCTATCTTAACAATAGTTTATTTTATCTAATTTCCTTTGCACCGCCTCTATGTATGGAAAAGGTTGCTATGGTTGCAATGTGGCAAATTAGGGTATGGTATCAGAACCTTCTATGTGGGAGTCAGTAAGGCTGACTGCCTATCGTACTCCCATTACTTTGTCTAGCCTTCAAAACAGAAACATGCTCGAGTTCCACTGCAACCCCAGAGAATCTAGTGCACTATTAATTGATATTTCTCATCAAAGTGACATTCATTAGATTATCGACATCTTCATGACATTATACCCGGAAAGTTGATGAATCCAATAATAAGAAAACATTACGACACACACTATCTGGTATAATAACACTAGACCCCATAGGTGCCCAGTCCTGGCCAACCAAACCTATGTCTGTCTCTAATACTTCATAATACAATGTTATTATATCTAACATACTCATTCATGAGGAGGATATTGACATATTATTATCCCACTTCCACAAGTTGTTGTAATTTTGGTGGTTTTAAACTATATCATTACCTTAAACCTTTAAATTAATGAAAATGAAATATACATTTAAATATTATTCCATCTTTAGTGTTGGTGTGGTGGAGGGGGTGGGGTGGCTGCCCTACCCTCCACCCCAGACAACACCACACCAACACCAACAACAACAACAACACAAATAAGTCTTTTCTTGCCCCCAGTACAAAGTACAATGATCAATACCATGATCAATAACGACTTTGGGGTCAATACTGGGAGGAAATGGTAATAACCAAGACTCACCTAGAGTGAGGAGGAGGAGGAGGAGGAAGGCTGGTGGTGTGGGTCGCCATAACAACCCTGACTGTACTCAGGACTCACCACAACATACAACCTCATCCATCACATATATTGTGGTAACTGTTGTAACAGTTGTTAGTCTGAGTGATTAATGTAGAATTTGGGATTGACAATATCATCATGGCTGCTAACAGACAGACAGACATGGTAAAAAGACTTAAGAGATAATATAAGTTTTTTTTTTTTCAATATTTACAAACACCCATTTACGCTTATTGGAGAAGGAACGAGCAATGTGGCAGCCATGGGTGATATACATGAACATGACAAGAAATAAACCATGAAGAAGTCTGATATATTCTTAAAAGCCTTCCATCATGCCAAGCCTAAGAACTTATGCTTAGCCACAACCGATAGCAGGAAAAAAAGGGGCAAAAAAATATAGTACCCAAAAGTGATTAGATTTATAGAGTTAAAAGCAGGACATGTTTTCATCAATGAAATAAACTGATAAAGTTCATAAATATATATATATTATAACGCGTAACAATATTGATCAGTACACTGTATCGCAACTACCTTTTAATGATGGTATTTGCCACTGGAGATTCTCTCTCCTTTAAGAAGTGAGAAGTGTTTCAAAATATTGTAGATGTCCATACTGGTCTGCTTGAAATTTATTTACACTAGATTTTTGAAATGTCCATAACTTGGCAATGAGAGAGAGAGAGAGAGAGAGAGAGAGAGAGAGAGAGAGAGAGAGAGAGAGAGAGAGAGAGAGAGAGAGAG